>UFQX01000640.1:16454-65751 GCA_900497675.1 Arapaima gigas
GGGGGGGGGGGGGGGGGATCCAAAAGCAGCTGACAGCCCAACCCTCCAGATACTAAAGAATTAAGAAGAAATGTTGGCTTTTAAGGAGTTTCCAAGGGGCCTGGTGGTCATCCAACCTCCAGGTCTAGTCAATCTGATCTCAGTGATAAGAACAATTTTAGTGCCATTCTCAATTTGAGAGGAGAGTTTTTTTTAAATCTTTGGACTTAGAAGATTTAAGACTGGATTGTTATGTTTCTCAGCTATGAGCAGAGATCCATTATCATGGACAGGCCAGAATCAGCTCGGCTCAGGATTTCTCATTGCAGCTGGACACATTCTAACGCAAACAACTTGCAGGAGGTAGCAAGAGGAAGCAGTTCCTTTGAAAACCAAAAAAGATCGTTACACAGATGCTGAAGCGTTTCAAAGGGGTGATGTGCTAGTTGGATTTCTGAACAAACTGAATTACGAACAGATTTTCTGTCCCAATTGTGTTTGTAGATTGTGGGCTCAGTGCATCTCCAATTTCTACAAGTTAACAACATTACCAAAGATTTTGCCTACAATGGAGACTTTCTGTCATTCCTTCCTAGTGGAAACGTGGTTGATGAGATCAGGAGAACTGAGAGGAGAAGCATATTTATGTATCTATTATTATTTATCAATCCATTGTGTTAATTATTATTTACATATTTATCTACTTACCTATTCAGTTTGTCTGTGTTGCATGGTGTTATCAAGGAGAAACTACGTTTTGTTTGTCCTTGTATGTTTGAATAAGGCAGAACGAATACTAATTGAACCCTGAACCACAAGATGCCACAAACCGGCTGCCAACACATTTTTACTTATGGAGTCACTTGTTCAGTATCAGTGGACAAGATGGGAAATGCACTTTGAAGATACACATGGTACAAGCCTGGTAAGGATAACCCGTCTGCAGCCCATCCATTTTGGCACCAGAAAGAACAAAAGGTGGCTGGTCATGGGTGCTCTATCAAAATACTGCTCGGAATATTTCTGGCCTCATGAGGCACGGTTATAAACTACTGCCAGAGATCAGGGGTCACCAAGACCAAGAAAGTTTGGCCAGGAAACTCGTTTCATAGCACTAAATATGCAGGCAAATGTTACGCTTCCTTCATATAAAGTCTGATATTCCATTTACATCTCTGTCTATAAATGGAATAGAAAATTGATAGCAGATCATTACAGGGCAGCCATACTATGCAGAAGGATTGTTATCAAAGCCTTTTCGTTTTCATCCAGAGGTGTGGATCAATACTGATACATGCAGTTCCATTTTGAAAAGTATTGGATTTCTGGTGCCGACTCAGTAGAAAGGTCATCCATCACGGGCAAGCATAAAGAATGATCCGGGAAACATTTGTTCCGGGGGGTTCGGTTATTTGTGCTTCCGTCTCTGACCAACAAGGTTTTCAAAACGTTACCCCGTTTCAACATTTCCACCCCCATCGTCCTAAGCGAAGGACTACTGGAATGGAAGCAGAGCTAGATGAAGGGCACAATCTCACAATCTTCAGATACACAGGAAAGGGCTGTCTATTCATACAGCACCCCTCAGAACTGCACAAACCCCAGCAACATCAAATTCAATAATCCAGAGAGGGCAGAAAACGCTTCCTAAACAGCGAAGTGGCAGGTTGCAAGATTACAGCAAAATCCATCTCTTTTAAAATTGCCTTGTGAAAAATGTATTTTATACTTGAGCTTTTTTGGGTGGGTTTTACAAAAACAAATGGAAACACTAGATTTCTGCTGTAGAACTCCCAAAAATAGAAACAAGCTGGTTAAATCTGAGTCCAAAATAAGAAAGCACACACATCAGAGCATTTTCACTGTGTTCCTAATGCAGCGAGAGCACCGATCCGGTGGTATGTGGTAATTCAGATGGCTGCATTTCTGAGGCACAGTGGTTTCTGTGACTGATGCAGTTTGGAATGGACTAGAGGGATCCAGCTACTCCTGGACTTTTTCAGAACCCAACCAACAGCCTGTTAAGATGTCAAAACAGCATGATTTACATTTAGAAACAAGTACTTTGTGGTGTGTCTAGAGACACTTCCAAATAGCAAGCCATGTGACTAAAACTTATGATATTCTCCACATTCCAAGTAAAAAAGCTGGAGAAAGTTTTTTGCCCTTTCAAACCCCTAGATGCTTTATGTTACTGATAATACTGCTGTTTTGCTCTATTCTGCCTGTTTTTATGCAGTCAACTTATGGTATCGAAAAAGATTAGTGGTGGCTTAGCTGAGATCCACTTTCTGACACTGGACAGGATTTTCAACTTTATATTCGTGTTTCAGTGTGTTTGTGTGCATGCATATCCCCCTTCCCATTCCTATATACACAGACACACACTCATCCAGACACACATAACCTCCCAACTATTATGACTCATTACTTATTAGCTGTTATACAATAAGCCACTTAAAAATATTTATCCATTTATACAATGGATAACAGCTCTAAACAGTATACAATCCAGTACATCACTTAAGTCCCAAATAAACTCCATAAAGAACTGTGGGGTTTGTCAGGACTTGAGCACTTTTGTAAGACCATGTGGAACATCAAGAAAATTCCACAACATCCTAGACCTCCACTGGAGGTAAACAGGATTATGAGGTGGATGCCTCTAAAGAGAGCATAACATGGTGCAAGTCCAGGCCAAGAGCCAGCACACTTACCACTGCGACAGGGTGCCCCAGGCCCCATGCTTGTTGGTGAGGATGTTTAGAATCTTCTGCTTGAGCTGATTAGCAGTCACATGATCCCGGTGCTTGGCAGCGCTGATCAAATGATCACACATCTTCTCTTCTTCTTTCCTGTCTGCAGCATACTGGGCACAGTTGGACTGGAGGGACAGACAAACACATAGGGAGATGGAAGAGGAAAAGACAGAATGGTAACTGCCTAGTTACATATTACATTGATTTTAAAGGTGATACAGCAAATAAAACTTAAGTGTATTATCAGATCCTACCGATAACCTTACATGTAATAGAAACAAATTGCATTTATATTTGGTAATGTACTTCACAGTTAAACGTGACACACAGGTAACCCTCAAGATACATGTCTTTGGTCTCTGTGTATACAGGTGACATTATTTAATGCCGTGTTTTAATATCATTTAGCATTACAACCAAAGACGACGCTGATTTTTTGCATTTATGAGTAACATGAGCTGAGCGGGATTTTCAGTTTGCGCTGTAATGTTACTATGTCTCCGATGAGATTTTACTTTATGAGCCAATTTCCAGGCATGCGTTATGCTCTTAAATTGGGGGATGCCTACTTCTATTTAAAGATCTTGTTGATTACAAAAAACTGACAGTAGCAACACATACAGTGCCTATTAAAAGTATCCCCCCCCCTTGAAATTTTTCCATTATTGTTTTACGGTGTTGTATCAAAGTGGATGTAATTAGGCTTTTTTGACACTGATCATCAGAAAAAAGCTCCTAAATGTCAAAGTGAAAACAAAACTCACTAAATTGAACTAAACTTACTACAATTGTTAAACAAAATGAATTCAACCCCTTTACCATGACACACCTGAATCACCACTGGTGCAGCCATTTGGTTTAGAAGTCACATAATTTGATAAATGGAGATCCAATGTGTGCCATCAAGGTGTTTTATGTGACTATAGCACAAATACACCTGCACCTCAAAAGTCTGACTGCTGGCAAGTCGTTTTCCTGGCAAAAACTACAGTCTGAAGACAAAGGACCACCCCAAACAATTCCATGACAAGATTATGAAAAGTACCAGTTAGGGGAAGGATACAAAAAATGCCCAAGTCATTGAGTATCCCTCAGAGTACAGTTAAGTTAATCATTAAAAATGGAAACAATATGGCACAGCTCTAAATCTTCCCAGAGTAGGCCATCCTCAAAAACTGAGTAACTGTGTGAGGACAGCACTAGTGAGGGAGGCTACTCAGAAACTGATGACAACTCTGAAACAGTTACAAGCTTCTGTGGCTGAGATCAGAGAGACTGTAGATACAAAAACTGTTGACCACGTGCTTCACCAGTCATAGCTTTATGAGAAGGTGCCAGAGAAAGAGAAAGCCGTATGAAATATTACTAGAAGCCATGTAGGAGACTCCGATATCAAACTCAATTTTATGATCTGATGAGACATAAAACTGAGCTTTTTGGTCATCATAATACATACTTTGTTTTGAATAAGCTAAACACCACACATCATGAAAAATACACCATCCCCAATGTCAAGCATGGTGGTGGCAGCATCATGCTGTGGGGATGCTTTTTTTTGCAGGGGGCCCTGGAAGGAATGTGAAGGTATGGGATAAAATAAAAGCAGCTAAATACAAGGAAATCCTGGAGGAAAACAGTTGGTCACTCTCAGTCCCCGTGCAACTTGAGCAGTTTTGCAAAAAATGAGGGAAAATGACAGTGTCCAAGCTGACAGAGACATGTCCACACTGACTCAAGGCTGTTATTACCAAACGTGATTCTACTGAATCATGACTTGATAGGGGTGAACACTTAGCCAATCAGTTATTGTGTTTAACAGTTGTAATAAACTCAGATCAATTTGTAGAGATTTGTTTTCACTTTGACATTTAAGAGTCTTTTCGGATGATCACTATCAAAAAGCCAGATTAAATCCACTGATTCAACGGTGTAAAACAATAAAGCATGAAAAAGTCCAAGGGGGTGAATAGCTTTCATGGGCACTGTAACTAAACACAATAAGACATTCTTGTAAATGTTTCTCTGTCTACATCCATAGAGGCAACATTGTGAAGGTCTACACTCCTTCAAAAAACAACAGATCAACCCTGCAGAGAACAGCACTCGCCATGTCAAGGTTAATGAATCCGGCAGGCTTCGGAAACTGTGTCAGGGGAGGGCGTTTCTTAATGAAAACCTGGCCGCAGGAGTCGTTTATTTGTCTCAGTGGAAGGGGGAAAAAAAGCCCACTAATTGTCTGTTATTAGGGCAGCTCATTAAATACCATCTGGTTAATGACATCCATTCATCACAATGCACACATGTGGGGCGTCGCTAATTCATTAACGGTGCACCACGCGGTACGGGGCCTTGGCAATCTGTGGATGGAGATCATTGTTGAACGGTTGCAGGTGACAAAGAAAGGTGAGGCAAAGGAAAGTCGATGACTGAAAGAAAAAGGACTGACACTTTGACTGCATTTTAAAAGAAAATGGTACAGGGACACGTGGCAGAATCGTGCAAGACCCTGTCGAACGGCTTCTGTAGCTCCTTAATGCAAATCTCACATGACACGACTGACTTCAGCTCCCCTGCTGAAAATAAGTCTCTCAGTCAGCAGGCCTTGGGGGTATAGGGTATGGGGGGGGGGGGGGTTGCTTGGCTAATATTCCAAAATCTAATTTGCAAACTGAAGCCGGGAGTTAATTGAATTTCCAGCTTTATATTTGAATTCTGTCAGATATTGTACCTCAACGTTTTGTCCAAATGGCATCTAACTCAATCTCCACTTGTCATCTCCGGTTACTGCCCGACGTGCTGGCAAAAACGCTAAGCGTTTTTCACTGGTGCGCCGGAGCTGAGCACAGGGGGGTGTGCACCGCCAACACGACTGGAATTGTAAACATGGTCCATCTGCATCTGTTCTCTTGGATGCCCGTTGCAGCTGTGATGAGGATGGACGAAGAAGCGGTCCCCAAGTGAGAACCTGTCTGCCAGCACCCCAGGTACGCTCCTCAACAAAGCGGATCCATGTCAGCCAGTGCCAGCCCAGCCAGGAGTGTTTCAAGATTGTCTGCATCTCTCCTGCTTTGAAACAGCTGGTTCTTTCTGACAGTGATGCATCATCCCTCCTGTAGAAGCCCTCCTAACAATGTGACAGGGCACACAGGCTTGGGGGCAGCTGAGAGTGAAAGTGTTTGGGCCGTGTACATGGGTACAAGGCCATGCCTTGCGAGTCTGAGTGATTGTCTATGTTTCAAAGTTACAGCAGTGGGTCTCTGTGGACCACGTTACTTCCCTTCACAAAGAAAACCCAGTGCATTCACTGTACCAAATAGCCAGGCTGAGTCTGTGTACCTATGTTCATAGCTAGGAATTATGGGATGCTTGAAAGAATATTGCTCTGACCTCTTTCTTTTAAAGTAAATAAAATCTTTTGCAGACTCTCCAGGTGTGAGCCCCTACAACTGTCAACGTCATTCGCCCCAGTAGCGACAACCCTCCATACATTTTCACAGTAACCGCTGATTAAGCCGAGGAAAAAAAGGTCTAAGAGAGTCCAGTCCCCCATACCCACCTCAAACTCCGCGTGTTTGTGGACGTCTTCTGCACGTTGCCGATTGAGGATGAACTCGGCCTCATTAGCCACCCGCACAATGTGGTCCTTCATGGCATGGCACAGGAGCCTGGGGGCGGGAGAAGAAGCGTGAGGAAGGAAGGACAAATCGGTTCAAATGTTGGGGCTGGTACTGTGGAGACATAAAACACAGTTCCTGGTTTTCAGCTCTTCCTCTGTAATTACTTATTACTTTATTCTTTCGGGAACCTCTTTACAACCTGATTTCCTTTACAGTGGCGCTATTCAACTCTCAACTGCAGGCTGCCTGCTGGAAGATTCTGTTCACACCCTGCAGTGAACCACTGCTGCCTTGACTGCACCCATTTGAGTCCCTTTTGATCTCGTGTTTATGTGAAGAGTGTTGGAAAGCCTTGAATAATCCTACTTTGTGCCCTTATCGTTCCTCTACGGCGTATGCCTTCATTTCTCTGTTGTCCATCACAAACGTTTTTCACTTTGCCCCCGACTCGACCAGGTCTCCAGCCAGGCGGCGATTCTGAGGGTCACTGTGGACAAGGATTTTAGCGCCTTATGTAAAACCAGCAGAAACAGGACTATGCGGCCCGAGGCTACCAAACATTCCTGGGTCAAGGTTTCATTCTCACCTGCCATACAGTGAGATAACTAAGCTAACTTGATAAAGTGACCTACTGGCAATGAGAAAAAGCAGCTCAGGTACACAGTGAAGTGCGAAATGCTGACCCAGTTACATGTCTGCGATCATTTACATCATAGTGCTAGAACAGTGGACTCAGGAGGAACTCTGGAGAGAAGCAGAATAAAAGAAAGGACATGTCTGTTTTCTGCAATATCACCTTGCTCTGAGGAGTCACACAAAGCAGAACTTCAAGGGAAGCAAACTACACCTAATCCAGAGACTCCTACCTGTGCCAGGTGTGGCAAACAAAGTGGGGGGAGGGACAGTGATGGATGTCCCACGAACCAGCACCCTGGACGACAGGACGTGAGCAAGCTGAGCCAGGACAGCTTGAGGACAGTTAGGTAGCCGTTACAGTGATGACAACAGATGGCAAAGCAGATGGGAATGGTGCGGAATGAACATGCCTGAATTCCAGCAGCAGTGACACGTCCCAAGAGGGTACTTCACCACACAAGAGGGCGGTATTCCTCCTCTCTTTCTTCCACTTCCTCACAGTGAAAGTGAGGAAGTTACTGCATAATTCACTCCTCTAAGTCATTGCTAATTTACCCATTTTAAGGTTTTGGTGGTTCAGTGCAAGATGTGAAAACCTGGCTGCCGGCAGCCCTACCAGAACAGGGGGTAGAGTAGTGGTTAGTGTTGCCACCTTTGGACTCAGTGATCACAGGTTGGAATCCTTCCTCCTGCTCCAGTACCTTTAAACAGGGAATTAAGCCTAAACTGCTCCAGTAAAAAACACCCAGCGGTGTAAATGGGCAAGTCGTTGAGAATAACTCAGCACTGCAAGTCGCAGGGGATAAAAGGATCAGGTGAAATTATTTTTTATCCACCTTTTCTGAAAAACTCATTTTTGGCCTCTACACATTTAAAAACGAATACCACACAAAACAGAATGGCTTTTTGTTCATACAGGGCAAGAAGTAGTGAGAGACATTACCGTCCCTCATTGATGAGCTCGATGAAGGCCAAGCCTGCGTTCTTCTGGATAGAGTTCTGCCACTCCTGAAAAAAGAGCAATATAAGAAAAAAGGTTAAAATTCATATATTCTACACAGTACAAAGCTCTGAAGTACTGAAGTCCACATAAGGAAGATTATTTTCTGGGCTCTAAATAAATGAACCAACTCAAAAAATGTGCTTGAGATTTTATATGTATAAAAAAACTGCACAAATTTCCTTATAGTTCCTCACTTTACTCAGAAGAATAGTTCAATGCAGTGTTTAACTAGCCTCAACTATGATAAATTTACAGCCTGTAAAAATAGAAAAATATGTAAAATAATACTCTGGAATATGGCACTACAAACATGCACCATGTTTCTATCTCTATCAATACAATATACACATATACCCTGGTGTCTGAGCTCCCAGTTTCCATGTTCCCAATACAACAAGCAGAATATATTAATACCCGCCCTGGTATCCAATTCGACAAGTCCTGCCAGAAGTTCTAGCTGACCAAAGCCAAACCACATTAGAGAAATATTCAAAATTCGTACAAATGTGAAGCTGCGTGGCAGCACTGCACCCATCCCCTGCAAACTTGGCCTCATGTGGCCAAGTCTGTCCTCATGTGGCCCGTGTTCAAACGCAGTTTGTGCTTTTATGACTTTGTTTGCTTCTGCTGAGTCAGTAATTTCCCCAGTAACAGTTTATTACAGTAGGTATTTTTTTTTACTATTTTATATTGCTTTCATTTCTTCTTTTTTGCATAAATTTGACTATTAAATGTTTGTGGGTACTACTATTAATAAGAAACACAACGTATGATACCAAATTATAAAATTAACTGCATATAAGCACTCAAATGTACATTAATGGCCTTAAGCTGTTTGGTAACTGGGCAGTTGGTGTGTAAAGTGTTCTTTATCACGCCGAACGAGATCATTTGGAGTGCCACAGACATTTGAGGGAAATTAACTGGAATTTCTCAGATGATCCTGGAATCACAAACGTCCTGTTAAGAAATAATGGCGACAGACTCCTGACACTCAAATTTGTGGTATTCAAATGATTTCTAGAAACCAATGGCACTAGAATTCCAGGGTACAGGTGTGTCGGTAAGACACAAGTAATGAAGTCACAAAACAGTGTCAAGTGCCTGACAAGCTGCCCTTTCGCTGCCTCTCTCTTTAAGAGGTGCAGAGTCTGCTACTGCAGGAGGGCCAAGCGACCGTCCAGAAACGATGAACAAGCCCATCTGCAAGTCTGTCTTCAACTGCTGTGAGAACTTAAGCTCTGTTCTGAGAGGTCAACAGACAAAGCTGAGCAAAATGAGTAACACACACACACACACACACACACACACACACACATATATATATATATAATATTTATGCCAAGAAGTAAAAAGCAAATGACAAATGACTATCAGACCTAAGTGGTGTTATTTACAGAAAAGAAACTGCTAACTGGTCACCATGCGAGAGCCCTTGCGCACCTAGTACGTCTGAACAGTTTCCAAGCAGGCGCCAGCCTACACCACAGTAGTGTCACAGTAGATCCAGCTACAGCGGCCGGTAGTTCCTTTCACCTGCTGCACCACAGAAGAAACCAATGAAAAGGAAATCTGCTATTTGAATTGTCAAGCAACTATGCTAAACTGAATGGATGCATAAATAGACCGAGTTCTAAAAGCAAAGTTAAATAAGCATAAAGATCAGTGGCTTCTTTAATGGTTTAGCGTAATGGACCAAAGTACAGCCAGCATATCACCAAGGCATACCGGCAGTCTACAGTTCATACCAACACAGATACACACACCTGGCCTCCACATGCTGCAAGACAACTGCTCTGTGTCACAATCTGTCTTCTAAACAAAACTGACAATTTTTTAAAAACGGGATCGTGCTGCTCCTAGACTGTGCCCGTGTCATAAGATGTGACATGTTTTAGAAACAAGACAGCTTTTGAATAAACAATTTGCCGTCTTGACTGCAGTAGGACTATGTCTTAAGTGTTAAAAAAACCATCATTTAGCTGGGCTCCCAGAGTCCCTAAGGACACAGCCTGAACACAGTGTCTGGCATTTCAAAGACAAAAATCTGGCTTCGTATGATCATTCGTAAATTAGCACTGACACATCCTACCCCGCTGCAGTAATGTGATCCGTCATAAACGTGGGCTGAACCCATGACTCAATTTCTCAGACAGCAGAGTGTCTTCTCACCCAGTTGGTGGAAGATGGGGATTTTTTGTTCAGTGGACATCAGTGGGGGTAGAGTGTCAACACAAACCGGTATCCTGCAGACGACCTGCAACTTTACGATGTTTTGCAAAGGTCGATATGCCTGCACTGATGCCGCAAGTTGCGGAAGGGAGGTGACCACCATAATTCAGTCATATATCCACATTCTTTGCAAGGGACATTTGTCACATTAAATTATGATGTCACCTCAAATCAATATTTTCAGAAGCAGAGCAAAACGGAAACAAGGTTGATTAGTTGTGCTTAAAGTTAAAAACTTTTACGTTTTATCCAGAATCACGTATCAAAGTGCATCGAGGATGCAGTAAGGTCGACGTCCTATTATCGAATCAAGGATAAGAAGCAAGTAGGCAAGGTATTTAAAATATGCCACAGGTAGTGCTCAAAATCAGAACAGGCCAGCTCAGCAGCCCTTCTTTTGCACCAGCAGCAAGACCTTGCCCGGAAGCTTGCAGAAGGACAGAGGCTGGCGGATCAAGTTACTTTACCATCTCTACAGATCAATATTTCAGGCAGAGTTTCATCCCTGGAGTGCCTAATGGCTGGGAAGTCTGGAGCCTCAGTAATGTATCCTCTTGATGAGAGGCTGTGGGTTTGAGGAAGAGGACCCCTTGCCTTGTGCAGGCAGAAGGTCCTAGAGCAGGGAGCTGCTCACAGTGTGCAAAAACTCTTCCAAAAATGCTGACGTAGTACTGGTGGAAGAGGCTAGTGAGAGACTGGTAAAGAACGGAGGGGAACGGCACAATTCTCACAACAAAAGCTGCAATTTTGTCTCTTTCCGTACTATATTCACCCAGGACCAAGGACACCAGCATTGCGTGAATATCAGTTCCCAGCAGAGTGGATCTTGGTTCGAGTGGCTGCAGGGAATTTCCTGAAAAAAGTCCTTGAGGACCATCCTCAGTGTTACCTCTCAGCGGGACATAGAGAAACTGCCTCAGGAAGCCTCCCGGATTGTGGACTAAGGGGAGAGAAAAACTGCAGGTATGTTGAATCTCTTAAGCTAATTTATCGCTGCACTTATATGCCGAGTTAAGAGAAGTATTAAAGGCTACTAAGAAAGGTGAAGTGTGAGAAGTGACTTGAGATGGGGTGTTGGGATTGTAATATGCAATCATGAAAGCTGTAGGTGAAAAGGCTGAAATGAACTCTTAAATGATCCTTGAAATTTTGGGCTTTTTGTAAAGAGAGGTTTGATAGAAGAAGCTATACTGCATTTCACTGGAACTGAAACTCAGGCTGTCAGACTTTGACACTGCAGATGCCAGGACGGCAAAAATAAAAGTCAAGCAAAACATAATGGCACATGGGAAGAACGACAAAATTGATGTGTCAGACAAACATGCAGAGGAATATTATTTCATTAACTGTTTCACTCAATTCACTGAAGAACATCTGTGTTTAAGGGCAGCTGACAGTTTTTTTGAAAAACACAGAAGGGTGTTGTAATAATAAAGTGCCTGTAATGTAGGTAGGGGCTGGTATGAATAGACAGACTCATCGAAGCTCTGTGATTCTACGTTTTGTGAGCCTGACAACAAGGCAAGGACTGTTAGGAACAGTTAGGAACAAACGCAGACAGGACCCCCAGCGAGTTGTTTAGTCAAAAGCATCATAGAGAAATTAACTGAGAACAGTTTTAATTCATCAATTCATTTCTTCTGCAACGTGTACCATTGTTAAAGTTGCCGTTTTAAACCACCAGGTTTCAGAGGAGCTGGAGCACAGATAGCTTTTAATAGGAGAAGAATAGGCATAGACTGGACATTTAGGAGGGTGTCGATGGAAAACTAACCTGTGAACACAGCAGCATCACCAGCTCCACCACAGATGTGCTCGACTTCATACACACCAGGCCTGGAGAAGCAGAGTGCAATGACACGGTCAAAACACATTTTTCACATAGGAACATAAATAAAAAATATAGTTCACAAATGACAAACATGCTGACATACAACGTCACAAGACTGAGGACAAAACTGATTACAGAGTCACTGGCTGTAACAAGTAACAAGTCAATATGAACTAGAGACACATGTCACTCTCACTGCCATTTTCAAACTGTTCTGTGACTCTAGCAATAGGAAAGTGACCTTCCCAATCAAACACCTCTCAATCTTGGTCTCCTTTTGTATTAATGAGACACTGCAGCTTTGGCATCAGGCTTAAAGGTTACTGCTGTCCAGCGAAAAGAGATCAGCGCTCACACATACAGCCTCTCTTTCAGTTTCTGCCTTTCCTTGACTTTAAACACAGTTTCTGATAGGCCTGCTGTTCCTGGGGGGACACGGACTGTCAAACAGGATGGGCTGGTGAACAGGAGAAAGGGAAAAACCATTTGAGGACGTGAACGTGGTTGGGGAGTGAAAGCCATAGTGAGTTTGCAGTTTTGCATAAGGGAAGGGGCCGTTTACGTAAAAACAGATATGAAACGGCTTGAAGGCGGCGTATTCAGCCGAGTTCACATTGTGACCCTCATGAAAACAGTTAACTCAAGACGGAATGATGCAGCATCAGCAACGACGCTAATGTCCGAGCAAATGGAGCCAACAAGGGCCATTCCGCCCGAATCCCATTCTGATGATTTCTCTCTCAAGAGTGTCTTATGAAGAAATGTGACAAGCAGCTAAAGAAACTAAGGAAACATTGAACAGGCCTTAAAATGGGTTCAGGTGTATGTTCTGCAGCATAAGCTGCTGTGTGGCAGCGTCCTCATTCCCCCTGCGATCCTTGTACCTCATCAGCCTCACAACCACAGACTGATCCGAACGTCTTTATTACAGCATCCCACAGCACTACTGCTACATTTCACTAAAATACACACTTTAAGATGAAAGTCACTAGGTTGTGGTTGTTAATTCTGTCCTTCCCTACGTGCAACTGTTCCCATCATGTGTGAAGCTCGGTTTAACGGTGCACACAGCAGCTGTAGAGCCGCACCTCTGGGCAAAGCCACATGAACCCATACGTAGCCCAACAATTGACTTTTGACCTTCCTGACCAGCACCTTCCATGAATCAATCCCATGATGCGCTGCTGTACGAAAGCTACTGGCCCCTGCCCACAGGGGCCCTGAGGCTTTGTGCAACTATAAAAATCTAAATGCACGCATTGAAACTAGCAGAGTAAATAACTCAGCAGGCAGAACATATCTGGTGGGAGAAAGCACCATTGTTGGACTGCGAGGGTCCTGGCACAGCATATGCTCCACACACGGCCCCGAGGCGAGCACTCTGCATTCGCCCCACCGACCAGGCACTCGGGAGAATGTAGACTGGGACAGAGGGCACAACCTCCAAGTGACCACTAGTGATGGATGACAAGTAATTATGGGTAAATGAGTGCCTTTGTGTTTCATACTACATATTTCAGCTATTAAAGCAAAGTGGGTGGGAAGACTTTTAGCAGATAATAGTTCCCATCACAATTTTAATTATTAATTTACAAGCGGAAGCGAATAATGACGAATGGGCGGAGGAGAGCGTCGCAGTGGAAAAGCACACACGCCCTCCCCTCTCTGTCAACATTTGTATACACCAGGTTTAATCCGTGGTATCTGAACAAGTCTGAACCAGACACTTCAGCCGAACAGTCGTATTATATACCGCTCACAAAGAGGAATAAAATGGGATGTAATGTAAGGTCTATAGTCCCATATTGAGTGGAGTAATTTTTCCCTGGCAGAATCTAAATAAAGCTGTACGAGTCTGCTCTGAATAAATATATCTTCGAGAATTCAAAGAGAGCCGGATGCAGGGCCACACATTCGAATGAGGAAAGGTAGTAAAAATACTAATATTAAAATATCATTTTCTGTTTTTCCTGTAGTACTAGAATGAAAACGTGCCCTTCCTGAAAATGGCCTGTCCTCTCGTTGTACTGAAGGCCTTGGATCCAGTCAAAAATTAAATCACTGTAGATGATCTGCGAAGTACTAGTATGAAAAAACCTGAACAGAAGCGTGAAAGCAAAACAATCTACAAGTGTCCTCTGTCTGGGAAGTCATTTCAGCTACGTTACTGCTGAAACCAAATGCCTCATGGAAAAAGCAAGTTTACTCAAATTGTGACAGGCACTGTACATTATTACTGGTACTGTGACTTGGCGAGTTAGTCTGCAACTGCTCCATGAGGAGGAGAGAAGAACAGTAGCACACAACACGCGTACCCCCTTTGAGCAGCTCAAAAGGTGAAATTAAGTGTGCTTAGAAACCCATCTGTGTCAGAGAAATGAAACGAGCCTCAGTGTGATGAAAGGCCAGTTAAGGATGAGAGATGATGTGCTGCTGACTGAGGGACGTGGAGTAGACAGTGGCACTGAGAACCAGTGTGTGGCCTATTAACAACTCAGCTTTTTGCTGATAGTGGACACCTCCTGAGCCCCAACAGAGGAAAAAGACAAAAACAGCAGGGAGCCTCCGCATGTGCGCGCACGTGCACGCGCACGCACACACACACGCGCATGTAAACAGAGACTAGCTGAGTAAGTCAACTTTACTGGAATTCATCAGAGACTGATGGAAAAACAGACAGAAGGAGAGACAAGAAGACAGACAGACAGCAGACACAAAGTAGAGAAAAGGAGCAGCGTACAGCACCTGTACCTTCTATGAGCAACTCCTGGCCGTGGCTACCTAGCAGGGTGCGTGAAAGGAAGGGAGCAAAATCCACAAAGATCTCCCTCAGCAGTGGGGCCACTTTCTCCAGGGCTCGCTCCAGCTTTGTGGTGATGCTGCATCATGGGAGAGATGGAGAGGGAGCACATAGGGAGAAAGGCAGACACAGGGAGAGTGGGAGACAGATAGTGGGAGGGAGTAAAAGAAACAGAAGGAGAAAAAGTTGGAAAGAATTGCAGTCAGCACTCAGATGAGAAAGCAGGGTGAACCATAAACAGGTTCCACCAAACTTGTTAGTAAGTGACTGGTGAGGTGCACTGGGGGTACATGGGTCAGTAATATGTCTGTCTGTTACCCTCTGATATCCATCCAGCCCTCTTGCTTAAAAGCGAATATCAGGATGGAGGATGAAATGGGGAGGTAAGGTAAAGAGACGTTTCTAATCACATCTGTGTTGACGGCCTTCCTACAACAGCTCCGGGTTAATATTTACTCTGGGTAACATGGCAGTCAAAGGATGCAATTGACACTGTGCCCCAATTACACTCGTTTCCATGTGACTTAAGTCTTCCTAATGAGACTCACTCCTCAAGGAGAGGGAGAAGTCATCCCTGTTCATTTGACTGATGTCAGAAATGGATGGTCGTTCAGTGAACCTTACAAGCGGGCAACAGGCCTGCCGTGCACTGACTGGGTTGGGTTGCGCTGATAATGGCATGGTTGATAGAAAAAGCTAATATGAGGTCATTCCCATCTTTTGACATGTTACTTGGGATGCTGTATGGACATGACCCTGGGTTATGTACCTAATGCGCAGGAGAGGGACAGACCCTTTCTGTAACACTCGCAGTGTAATGCTACAGAATTGCGTCTTTGATCATTACCCACAAACGATATGTCTGCAATAGCGAAAAGACTGGCAGGATCACATCCCTGATCCCCCAAAACAGGACAACATCAGGTATTAGACGAAACACAAAGACACCTGCCTAGTAGCACTGATGCTATGATTCTTTCAGCCACGCCCCATACTACAATACCCAATGGTGGAGCTCGGTGGGCAGGGCTGGTTTGTGACAGACTGGGTGGATGACCAATAGAAACATCCTTGCCTAAGACACTGTCCTGCATCTCTTGGGGCTGTCTGGATTGCTGCCAGGGTGATAAAGGATTTGAGCTGTGGTGGTGTCAGCCCCGGTCTGAGTGGACACTGGTCCACCTCACAAAAGGCACTGCAATGAAATTAGCACAGAGAGATAATTACTAGGCTTTGGCTAGAGATACTAGAGATAATTACTAGGAACATTGTTTTTGTGGCTTTTGCCGTGTTTTCTGCTTCTCATGCTGAGATAGTACATAATGGCTGGCACTAATGACGAACAAGAAATGTTTGGATCACTGTGATGGCCACTGAGGGAGACACTGAGAGAGCGCTTTCCAAGAGGGAGGTAGTGGAATGGCTCTGGATGTGAGCCAGGGTCTTTGGTAGGCACAGAGCAGTTCCAAGTACCTCCTCTGTTACGGCTCTAGGCAGCTACTCAAATGAGTTTGTCTCACTGAGACCAGAATTTAATGATGAAAACACTCAGAACATGTTTAAGGAGATGAGAGGCGAGAGTGTGTGTGTGTTAAATTTAAGGTACGCAAAGTGTGTTAGGAAGGTGGAGTACCTGACAGCAAAAAAGGTGAGCGGAGTTTCTATACCTCATGTTCTCCACCGTATCTTCGGGCATGGGTGCCACCGTCTGCACAGCCGGGAGGTTCTTGCTGGTGGCACCGTTGACAAAACTAGAGGATGAGGAGGATGAAGACGAGGCCGAATCCGTGGCACCTGGCAGCCCAAGATAAGATCGGTGAAGGTGGTCAATTGGTCAGGGCATCTGTGTGTCTATAGTGGAACAGAGCATGAAGGGCCCCCTTTGTCTGGCTTTGACATGAAGTCTGTTCGAGGCTCACGCTGTGTTACGTACATGAAAGCCTTAAAACCAGCGAGGCTCTGACAGGTGATGGTGCAAGACGTTACAAGGTTCAGAGGAGCCAGTAAGATCCAAGACCGGCACTGAAGCTGCTTTCTGCTAAACGTGTCAGGAATTCCTGGGAATGCAAACAAGCAACCCACACACACACGCATGCACACAAGGTGACCTAGAAATAGAACAGGAGGATGTCGCCATGCTCATTTATAGCCACATCAGGCTGCTTATTAGCGAGGGGCTAAAAATAGGTAGAGCTGAATGAATAATCTGGCCTTGTTCTGATAAAATGGTGTCTTTATAGCTGTTAGGTACTGAGGAGGTTTGGGACGCATCACAGCCAAAGGACATTTCTAGGAGAATGTGGAACTCGCAACAGATCTTCTCCAATAATTCCTTGCTCTTCCCCCACGTTTTACAACAAAAATAGACAAATATATTGGCACACTGCAAATCTGCCCTTCACACTTTCCAGTGAGCTCTCCCAGAAGTCAGCTTGCATTACCAATTAATAATAAAAAAAACTAATATGATAATGACATCACGGCAGGACACCAATTAAACATACTGTTTGTTCTATTACCTACACAGCACCTGATTCTGCATCAAAGTCACCTGATGCAACACTGGGTGTCATTAAAATCTGACAGGGTGACAGATACTCTGGGCTGGGAAGAGCAGCGTCTCGGAGCGGGACAGCGCGCCGCGCAGAAGGGTGTCACCTAGTGGCCGGAATGTGTCACTGAACGCCACCAGCCACTCTCCCTCCTCGACCAGCTGAGGGAACTGCAATCCTCTTGACTTCTATTAACACTCATTAAACGCTTACACAATTCTCCACAAACCTTCAAAAGAGAAGTCATTTCCACTGGTGATTCAGTTTTCCAGTGATTATTCAAATCAACCAATGATGAATAACCATGGCAAGAGTGCTTCAGAAATAGATTTTTGTACAAAACCCAACTGTTAGACTTTCTGGTTATGATCTATTTTTGACACAAAGAAAGTTTCTGTGTCTGCTTCAGGCGCTACCACATGAACTACAAGTCTGACTGATAAACTCTTGGTATCCGTTATCTCTTGACTGTTTAATGCTGGTTTGAATGATTATCTAACCACAGCACGAAAGGTCTGTCCCACTGGACTGCTAAATCTGGCAAAGACTCATATAATCTTGGTACCGAATCACAATACACCTGTTGTGTGGGCAAACGTTTTTTTTTTTTTGTTTTGTTTTTTTTTTTTTTTTTTTGGGTGTTGCTGCAACAGACAACTCACCTGTTGTGTTGATCATGCTTTTGGGTGTAGCCGTTGCTGCTGCAAAGATGTTTGGTGTGCTTCCGGAGGCTACGGCTGCACTGGTGGTGGGTGTGCCCACCGTGTTGACAGCCAGGCTTCCAGGTGGTGGTTTCTTCACTGGCACCACGACGCTCCTGCGGTGGAGGGCAGAGCAATGACATACAGTTCTAGTGAGGCACAGAGGGGTCAAACGGCTGCAGGGAGAGAGGCAGTATGCGAATTTTACACAGCTGCACTGGTCAGAGTTATCGATCATCACGGCGGTGCTAAACATCAATGATAAAGTAGTAGCTGAGCACAGGGTATCAAACTGTGGGAATGGATGCATTAAAAAGCCAGTGCATTTGACTCAATTTGGAAACAACTACACTGTCAGCTAGGCTCCATGGTTGGTATTGTCCTGATGCGCACTGCAAATTTACAGCATTAGCAAATAGCAGGATGTCCAGATCGGTCCTTTGCCCAAAGCATCGGAATGTAATGCGAATGTCAGCTGAGACCAGATCTCTGTGCAGAGCGTACAGTGAACACGCCTTCACATCACGTGATTTTCATGGCTGGGTAGGGGGGTTTGATCTTTGGCTGCCTCCATGTCCCTCAGTTGCCAGGAGCTTCTTGCTGTGTAACAAGGTTAGCTGTGGTTCACTGCAGTGCAGAGAAGAGAATGTAAATAATGGGGGTGCTGCGTCATTAAGGAGGGGGTGGCAGTGTGTCCATTTTTGGTCCTTTTGGGTATAAATGGACTTTTGGATGCAGTGCCCACATTTACATTGTGCTTGGGAATCAGTGCACTCCTATGAGTCCTCACAGAGAAAGTAGGAAAGGAAGGACCTGATTGCAGGGCTTAGTTTATTATTGTGATATGAAATGATGTAATACAGAGACCATCACAAGTATAAGCCCTGCACCCCATCCCATCCAGAGAACAACATACAGGACAAGCCCAGCATACATAGCCCTGGCGCATATAATTTTACTATAGGCAGGTAAAAATTTAATCCCAGCTCCCGGTTTGCGCCACCCCCTGCTATAATGCAGAGCTACAGTCCAAGATGGCAAGATGTAAAGAAGATAATTTACTAACATCCTTACAGTCTCGGGTCTCGTGTTTTTGTGGATTATTGATGGTGTTAAAATGGAAACAAAGTGTGTGGCTGGCACGTTCACCTGTGTGCTGGATGACATGGAGCGGCGCTGCATGTGCTACACGGTGTTTTACTGATATTTCTGAAAGTCGGTTTGAGGATTTTCAGACAGGCCAGAACACATTATTATTTTCCCATTATTCCCTGTATATGCAACCCGGTTGTGTGTAGGCATTTTACAGCAGCTGCCGCTTTTCTTTAAACTCCTGCCCACACACACACACACACACACACACACACACACACACACATCCCTTCCACAGCTACAACAAGAACTATTACAGAATACGATAGCTTATATTTCTGGTGAGTTTCAGCTGGAGTCAGAAAAAAATTAACAAACAAATGTATTTTTATGAATATTTGACAGGTTTAGGGAACTATTAAAGTGACAGATCACGGCTAGTTAAATATGAACCCTTCCTATCAATTATTCATTGGCTGAGTGTTCATGAATGATGTATAGATTATCTAACCCATATATTATTAATGGGATTTTCTGAAGGCGGTGGAACAAGAGGGTAGGAGATTAAAAGGTGGATTGCTGCAGCGTTGGCAGTTCTGCAGGCACCGTACTGCTGTGTGGCGTTGAAGCTGAGTTTTTGGACGAAGATCTCAGTTTACTGGTCAATCCACGCTCCATCCTTATGGTCACGAGCTGTGGGTAATGACCAAAACAACAAGACTGCTGATAATTGTGGCTGAAATGAGGTTTATGTGCAAGACTGCTGGACTGACCCTTCTGTGACAGGGTGAGAAGCTCAGCAATCTGGAGATCCTTGGAGGAGAGCAGCTGCTGCTTTGGATCGAGAGGAGCGAGTTGAGGTGATTCAGGCATGTTGTAAGGATGCCCTCTGGTCAACCCCCTTGAGAGACAGACTAGGTACGTCTCATTGGGAGGACATAGACCCAGGACCCGTTAGAGAGATTTTATCTGTTGGTTAACCTGGGAAAGCTTGGATCCCATCCCCAGGATGAGATGGAGGCCACTGAGGGGCAAAAGGAGGGCCTGTGCCAAACTTGTTAGGTGCTCCCACCACGCTCAACACCACGACTAGTGGGGCCAAAAAATTTGTGTGCGGAGGAGACAAAGTTTGGCAGTAAATCTATTATGGCTGCCTAGCTAACTCTTAGCAAAGTCTCTCTGATGCAGGGGTGGACTTATAATTAGGCTAACCTGAGCTGCAGCTCAGGGTTATAAGAAGAAGAAACAAACAGATTTATTTTATAATTTTTATTTTTAATTATTGTACTACTACCCTTTATTCTTTTTATTCTTCTTAAACATTCCTGACTTGGCTTTAAATTTAAATCATGTCCAGAAATTAGGTTCAAACTGGAAAAAGTGCTGGGCCGTTGTTGTCATGGTTTTGACTTGTTTAGTTACACACGTGACATACTTAGTTTTGCGTGTTGACAGTGTTAAGGGCCACGAATTACGATGTGAATCAGGCAGCAGAGGTGGGCAGGAGCTTAAAGAGAAGCGGCGGCTGCTGTAAAATGAGTATCAGGGTGGGGACTAATTAATATTACTTAATGTTTGAAATGTACTTACAAGATTACAAGAAATCAGTAAGTTATGTCAGATAACACTTGTTCGCTCGCTCTTGCTCTCATCTGTGACTGTTCACTAAGGAAATGCAGACTATTACAGTACGACAATTATTGCGTCCAAAATAATTTCACCACAAAATGACGTCCTTGGGTACGGCAATACCTGCCATCGGTTAGCCAGGAACTGCAGTGTACGTGACTTGTAAACCACCCGCCTACCTGTCAAAGGAGTGGAACTGCATGGGCAGGGTGGCCTGAGCCTCCCTCTTGATGGCAGGGTCTGGGTAAGGCAGGGGTTCGGGGCCTGCTTCAGGGCCCTCCACAGGAGCTGCTACCAGACTCTTAAGAATCTCCTTCACGTTGATGCCCTTGTTTCCCTGGGAGATGCTGGAGATGGAGGGGGCAGGTTTGAGCGCTTCAACCACAACCACAGTAGCAGCGGGTGCAGAGGCAGCCGGTGACTCTGACAGGCTCTCGCGGGACTTGTGCACCTCCGAGGACAGTGTTCCCAGCAGCTCACTCATGGCATCTGGGCCTCCTGCCCCAACAGCTAAGGCAGCCACAGGTGTCACACCCTGCTCCACATCAGAACCATTCAGGACAGTGGACACCTGCTCCTCGCCGATGCCCGAGTCTGTATGGGGCAGCGAGCCCTCCAGCGGGAAGTCCTCTGCTGGCGTGGATGTGTCCTTTTCTCTGCTAACCTCTGATAGGCCTGAGGGGTTCTCTGTAAACACACACACACACACACACACACACACACGTCACTGACACTGTCCACTGGCATAGCCTCTGCTGCACCTTGTTGTGTAGCAGCTGACTGAAATGTCTGCCTGCCAAACACTCCGGTATTCTGGACATTGTGCACCAACAACAGATGTAAAATGTCTGGGATATCAGCTTTGTAAGTCAAGCAGCAATTAAAGGCGCATGCGGACGAGACTTCTTGAAGGCGGCATGACCGCTTCCACACCAGGCTGGGGTCCCAAGACGAAGAACAAAGTCTTCCAGCAATGCAGACGGATGTGCCGAGGGCACCATCTTCCATTAATTATAGCTATCAGTTCAAACCCAGGCATCCAAAACTTCTCCCAGCCCTCTGCTTCTGTCCAGCTGTAGCACAGATGCAAGGTCGACTCCATTAGCATTCATTACCCGCTGCTAACAAGGTCCATAGAAGATGCCTGAGCTTATCTGCAAACCCCTCAATACTTCGGTGCACTGCCTTTCCATCCATCCTGTGGCCTCCCTGTGATCCCAGTCTCCTGCGGTGGAATGTCTGCCTAATGAAATATCCATGTGGTCCTGGGTTCTGCAGACCAGAGAGCACAACCCCTCCCTGCTCACTTCCTGTCCTCTTCCTGATTTCTGGCCCGTGTCTCCACTCCTTTTCCTCACTGCCTGTTCTTCCTCCTTTCCTCACCGTCTCATTAGCAAATTTCTTTTATCGCATCACTGGATTATTTATCTTTTTCTACTGATAAATTCATTTCTTTTCTCTCTCTCCACTCACCTCTACTTCTCCCTTTTTCTTGTTTGGCCTGTCTTCCCATCCAATTACCCTTTCATTAATCCCCTTCTTCACCTCACCTCACTGATCACCATACCCTACTATATGCATCCCATCCCAAACACTTTCTCTGTGCTCTCCGAAAGCCTGTGAGCCAACAGCGCTACCATCACCACACACGTCTGGGGGAGGTGGAAACGCTCCTCCTTCGTCTCTTTAAGCCTTTCTTAAAGACGACAGGAAACAAAATATTGTGTAAACATGAAGGGTGCAGCTGCTGGAGGTGCCCAACAAGGCGCTGACTCTCAGGGCAGCAGGTCACTGTGCTTTGACGGATGTCCCATGTCACTGTTTACCCAACACCGCGAATCACCACCTGTGACTTTAATTGCAGCCACAACAATTAACAGAGCACATGTGAATAAATCACGCTAAAGAGGCGAGGAGGAGCGTAGTCCTTCTCACCAACACCCACAGAGCATTTCCTTTCTATTTTCCTCATTTTAAACCTTTTGTCATTTAATGCACTGCCCTGAACCAGAGTGAATCACACAGCTTCTCCAAATGCAGTTATTTTATTAAAATATTTCACGGATGTAAAAAAGGTAGAGTGCAATTTGACTTTGAAAAAAAAACCCCATCAAATTAAAGGTCAACACACACACACACACACACACACACACACCTACCTGTACTGGTGGGTGAATTGATCTCCTGGCGGATGCTGCGCCCCGGTAAGCTGCTCGACCTGGCAATCTCCCGCTGGGGCTCCAGGATGTCCCGGTACTTGGACACCATCAGGACAGAGATAAAATACACCACGGCTAAGGCCAGGAACTGGGCCTGCTTACTGTCATCCTGAAGGCAGGGGAAGAGCACAGGGCAGAGGTACACAGCACACGTGTTATTTTTCCCAATCCACTTTATTTAATGTACGCAAACACATATTACCAACATGCTTTTCCAAGCATTACGGCAGATCCCGGTTTTCCCGTTACAACCACTTCACAGGTATTGAGTGGAGATAAAATATTACCAATGGTCCTCAACGGAGTTATACAACATATTGATGGAGCCTCCCCCTCCTCCCCACTCACCACATCACGGAAGACAACGGCCCGAAGACGGTTGATATCCACATCCTGCAGAAGTCTGTCGGGGTCCTTGATGGGAGAAAGGTTACTGGGGACATTCTCTATGGCAGTCTAAAGCAGGAAATAGTACAACAGCACAGCTTTTAACCCCCCCCTCAGTTTAGCACACTCCCGCAGGACTGTCACCGTGCCTCTCATTCACCAGCTGTAGACACCACCACCAACTGCACGAAACATCCTGGCTTTCATTTGTGGCCCATCAGTCATAACCAAAGCCTGAGCAACTTGGTGAATGAATCATAACGCACAAAGCCGTAAGTATTAAATACGCTGTAGACACGTACGGGATATACACGCAGACGCGAGCTAATAAGCACGGGTTTTCACAGCCAATTTCAGTAAATTGGCAAACAAAGGAGCAGCAACAATGATTCCTAATTGCAAAGTTAACACAACAAAGAGTAATGCCTTATATCTCTCATTTAGTTACAGTACGTCCTACACAGTAAAAGCATTTGTGATGCACGCAATTGCAGTTAATCTTCTGCATTACATTTGTATATTTGATTGCATTTTATGATGGATTATAAAGTATTAAGTGGTACGTACAATTTATAGTTCATTCCATTATTACAAATAAGTGACATTTTATAGCGATGCAGAGCAGATTAGACACGCAGCTGAGCTGCATGTATCGCAGTAACCGGGGGGTACGGGTAGATTTAGAGGCAGTGTGCTGTCAGTGGTGGTGAGCACACCTTGCTGGCTGTGGTTCCACTGAGGCTGTCCTGGACCTTGTTGTTTGAGAGAGGGGTCTTTGCGGTGCGATCCCGCTGCCTCTGCCTGCACTCCAGGCAGTTTCGGACCGCAACGCAGCATACTGGAGTCAGGAAGGGAAGGGATGGGATAGTCAGGGGTCAACCAGTGTACAGGTTCATGAGCAACACCACGGCACATAAATGTAAGTTCACGTACTCCTAACACACGTACACACGTTCTGCACATTCTTCCCCTGCTGCTTGGTCTCCTAATATGCAATGTTTAGTCCGCAATTATTAATACTGCTTATAGTGGTGTGGATTTTAATTTATTTGACCTGAGACGCTGTACCTGTCCAGGGACATTCGGTCCAACCTTCAGTCTCAGTTTATTGTGTTGGACCGACACTGCATTGGGGGAACTGTACACCCAAGTTCTTAGTTGCGGTTTAGGACTTCACAGTCTCCCTTGCATACTCACCTGTGTCTATCTTCCAGTCCTTGCACACTACCATGGTAATGTCCACCCTTTGTGAAAATGAAATTTCTGCAAATAGGTCGCTGTTACCCTACAAAACTAGTAAACCTTAAATATAGACAATGTAAAATAAGAAACCTTCCACCTATGCAAATCTGAAATGAAACAAAAATTCATTGTTCTTGTCTCTATTCCGCATGTAGTTTTAAAAAATACTTTCAGTCATCAAACAGTGAGAATGCTTTTTATGTGCAGGAAAGTTTGCTACTACAACCAGACAAATTTCAAATACCTTGTGGACGCCATCAAATTAAAAAAATACTTTTTTAAAAATAATATTCTGGGCACAATGCAGAGAACTATGGAAAAACATTACACAAACTTGAAAAGGTGAGTGTATAATGTTCATGTTATGTACAGTCGTCTTTTGATTTATGCGGTTAAATAGCTCCTGAAAAGGCCGCGTCATGTGAAAACACGTAAATCCATACAGCTACAGTAATTCCTCAGTATCTGAATCTAATTGATCCCTGAAAATGTGTCGGATACCACGTTTCACGTACCAAGCACCTATTTCTTGTTATTCTAAATGGGGATAAATAAATATATACATAAGTAAATATATAACGCAATCCCAACCCATCAGAAACCACCTGTATGGCTTTGAACCCATAACTTCAGTAGGATAAATACTGTAAACACCCGTTACCTCATTAGAAAAGACTTAACGTGGTCATGAATGTGTGTTTATACCGCGGTGCAGCGTGTCCAGTACAGCGCACTTCACGTTAGTCAGTGCGTTACACACGGGAGGTGAGAGGTTCACAGCCCCACTTCAGCCTTATGACGTGTTGAATAAAGGGAATAAAGACGTGTGCCAAAGTCGCCCACCGTCTGCCTCAGTCACACAACTGACATTTAAATAAATAGGTTTAATTTTAAAAGTCAAAATAAATAAATGTAGTGACGCTGTGTAAACATGTTTAGACTGAGGGAAACAGCTGATAACACTATGCAGGGTGTCTGTAATTCATTTTCATGTGCCATTACACGGAAAATTCAGATATAGAGAGTTTGGGGGCATTACTGTATTTCCATTATTTCTTCCAGCCCAACCCAAAAGGCACAAGCAATTTTCCCAAATTTCACTGGAACACTGAAAAAAGTTTACATGAGAAACAACACTTTGTGTGTGGAAGGGTTTTGAAAGGATTTGCCATTGCAATCTAACTGAAATTAAAACACTTATTAACAACCAGGCATACATACATCTTTCTTGTAAAATGAAACCTCTAGAACGCTATTATCACAGTCAACAATAAGTTACATCCTTATTGTATTCACCTGTGTAGAATAGCACCGAATATGACCATACTCAGTGATTCACTCACTGGTTTTTTTGGCTGATTTTTCCCCTGGAGCACACTGTATTGAGCTGACCTGCGCATATATCTGCATGTAAACCAAGGGATGACTGGCCTCTTTGAATGTGAATTTTTTCCTTATGATATTAGACATTTAGGCTAATTCTGAAGTGAAGCTGAAATGGGGATGGAAGAAACTCGATTTTTTCCCCCATAAACAATGGAGTAATCAAATTGATGTATGTGCACAAGCTTGGAGACACAAATAAAAACACACATTCATTTCCTGTTTTTGTGCATATGACACTTTACATGTGTAATAAATTTTCCCTAACTTCACTTCAGCCAAACAAAGAAGGCAGCAGGTGGCAAGCTGGTTAGACCTTGCAATTAAAGGCCCAGGTTCAAATCCAGCCTCTTGCTGTACCTCTTTTCACAAAGTACTGTAAAATAATAACCCTATTTGTTAAAAATTATGTAGCTGTACAACTGTCGGCTTTTGCAACAATGAAATAATTCATAAACCAAATATGTCCTCCCATGTAGACGTATCGGATATGTATTGGGGTATATAGAAAGGTATACAAAAAGCAGTACACAGAATCACTTAGCCACACACACACACACTTACCTAATCTCAGGCACTGGCGCATCAGGCCTCCTGAGGACATGTTCTTCTCAGCCTCAATCTCACTGAAGTTGAGGGAGCTGGCAAACACCAGCACATCCACCATGGCCATCAGGCGGCTCAGAAAGGTGACGGCTGTTTCAGGGGACATGCCTTGGGTTGCCTCGATGTTCTCCAGCTCCGTCTGGGCCAGAGTAGAGGGGGGGTATCAGGTACACCAAGTCACAAATCAACCACATGCTGACTAACAGCTTATTAACTGCCAACTCAACCACAACGTGATCACACAGGTAACCCCACCAGGACTGCACACACTGATAACTGTACTTCTTCCTGGCTGCTCTAACATACGATGTCTAAAACAGGCAGCGGTGACATGCGTGTAGAGTAGGGCAGCTGTGCCTCATCGTCGTCCTCCAATCCAGAATCAAGTGCACTTTGTACATGTTTAAATCGTACAGTTCTGTCACAACAGACTCCAAGTCCACAAAAACACCTGATTCTGGACTAAAAGGGAGGCAACTGGCCACTTGTCTCACGCAACCCTAGACAAACACTCAGACGGTAAACAGACATAAACAAGCAGGAACATGAATTTCCACAGTGCCTGCAGTCATTCAGGTGTGGCTGTGGCTCTGTGGAAGGTGTCAAGGTGCAGTGAGGGGAACAGTGGATGGGCAAACGGAGACCAAGATGTGGTGTAAGAGACCCATACAGAGTGCAGTTGTGGCTCCACACAAGAAAACAGGGTGCAGCAAAACAGCATAGTGCTCAGAGCGTGGGTGGACACAGGAAGTCACGGCTCCCCGGTCCCAGCAGCCACCCACCTCACCCCCTGCACCTGTACTTCCAGACACGGGGCCCCCCTCTCCACACTTCTCCGCTTTTTGGGAAGAGGAGCTTCCTTCCTTCTTCCGTGTGTACAGTGAGGGAGACAGATAGACCGATAGAGGAAGGCACTCAGAGAAAGCACACCATGCGCCTGGTCACTTGCTGAAGGAAGAGCTCCCCCTCAGCTTACAGCAAGGAATGGCCTCTGATGGGTGCTACCTCTGCCCCTTTTACAGATTGTGAGGTCCAGGCCCTTTCCTGTGACATTACGCTCACATCATACTCACACAAAGCGCGCGCACGCACGCACGCACACACACACACACACACACACACACACACACACACACACGCACACACACACACACAGTATTTTGTTCTATATGTTAAAATTTAAGCTCAAACTTCAGGAAGATGCAAGCAACTGTGTATTACTAAGGCATCAAAGAACACCACATGCCAGTATGTAAAACAGCACAGAAATATTAGAAAAATATAAAGAAACTGAAACTTACAGCGTTTGTACTAACCTTTGAACTCTGGACATGCAACAGACAAAAGGAAAACAGACAAAAGTACAACAGAATAGAACACAGAAAAAAAAGCACAAAAAAGATTAAAACCAAAAGGTATGGCAGAGCCAAAATACAGAACCAAATACAACCACTTAGCATGAACTGTTTAAAAAATTAATTCAAGAAATATGCATAACGCAACAACAACCGGTTGTTTAAAGGCAGCTGAATAAAGCCAAGCATATGACGGAGGATTTATTAGTTAGTAAAGAGAACCAAACCACCCCTGGCATCCTATCGTATCCATGCGGTGAAGCCCACAAGATGCAGTGACCGTAGCCAGCCAGTAGGTGGCAGTACACCTTCACTTACAGAAGGGGACGTGGCAGCGGAGAGCAGCGGCAGGATCCCTCCGCAGGCAATGATGATGTTGTCCACCATCTGAGAAATGAGGTGGATGGTGTTGTGCACAAAGATGATGTTTTCATTGCTGTTCACAAAATCCATTACGGATTTGGTCGAATGGCTGCGTGGAGGGGGGGAAATACACAATTAAAAACACATTCGGCCGACAACCTCCCAGCGTACGACGGAGTCGTCTCTACACTGGAGCTCTTGTAATGATTCCCTACGACCGTGTAGTGTGGGTGGGCTTTAGGACAGTGAAGACTGATCCTCTCAGGAAAATCTGCAACGAAGTACAACAATTCCTCAGTGTCCAAACTCTCGATATCCGAATTTTCACTTTAAGAACTGTTGAAAATTAAATACCAGTATACAAAGGGATACTGTTATCAGCCGTTTCCTTCTGTTTCGCTGTGTCTGATCCTGTTAGTGCCACGCCATCACATTCAATATACGTCAATTTTTAAATAAAACTATTTATTTAAAAGGCAGTTGAGTGAAACAAAGAGGTGGAGCAGCAGGTTACTTCGACAAACATCTTTATTCCCTTTATTCACCATCTCGTAACTGTCACGTCGTGCTGCAACCCTGCGCATGCGCCGCCCCATCTCCCGTGTGTATTTTTCTAATGTAAATTAATGGGAAATAGGCACTTGGTGTCCGAAAGAGTAGGTATGTGACGCATTTTCAAGGAGGAATTAGATTCGGATACCGAACATTTACTGGTTTTGGCCATCATCTGTACTGCAGAACCTTCTAGTGATGCAGCATCTGCACCCATGTATGACCCTAATTCCCAAAAAGACAAACATACGTTGCAAAGCCCCCTGCCTCGGTGACGATCACGCAGGCAGGCGACCTTCGATGCTTCGCTAACCTCCGCCAGACGTGCACGTCCGTCTCGAGGGCAAAAAGCAGGTCAGTGAGCAGTCGCTGATGCATGGGCGACCACTTGAACTCGGGGATGCGGAACATGGTGGTCCGCGGGCCTGGGCTGAACTGGCGCCGCTGCTCCTCTGTCATGGGCATGCCCCGGAAACCGAGATCCACCCTCAGGTCACGCTCCATGTGGCCGGCTGCTCGTCCGTGCAGGGCCTGTTGGGGGTCCACGACAGAACGAGGTCACATGACCACAGCTGACCACTCTACGACACTCACAGCTACGTGCACTGGTTGTCGCCAATCTTTAGTGATCACGTTCACACATCTGCTATATAAACATGTTAATTTATAAGCCACTTTGGTTAAAAATCTACCACTGTAAGTCACCTCAGTGAAAAGCATAAGTTAATAATGATAGCAATAAACTCATCTTCACACTCCACAGATGCTAAAAATACGATTATTCCACTGATGCTACTGTGATCTCAGCCATTTATCTACACACTTAAGAAGCTTCTGCTTTCAGCAGACTGTGTTCGTTACAGTGGTCTTTATCTCATGGTTGCTCCCGTGGTTCAGCCCCTCTATCTGTCAACTTATAGTTCAATGCCTCAAACAAGGCTGTGATTCACCCACTCCACACTCGCTGTGCCACGCTGGTTTGTTGCCATGTGGTGTTGTGTTTTGTTCCCACCTCAGCGTGGGCTCTCCCCATTAGAGCCGCACGACAGTGCTGTCTGCTAAGGCAGTTGGCAGCAGCGCTTTGCTGCCTGCGCACGCAAACTGGTTCGGAAACATCGCAGCTTGAAAGATATGAGGGCCTCAGACCCCACACTGAGACCAAGAGATTTAATATTAGGGATGCTGTATCAACAGGTACACTTTCCCCTGCCATAATGCGCTCCTGCACTGCCAAAACCCGCTACAGTGACTTGAAAATACACACAATTATTCAAACAACAGGCTGATAATTCAGTGCACTAGTATTTCTTCTCTGTAATGCTGCAATTTTACAGGTACAGCAAATGTTTTATTTGCGGCTTACAATGTCTGTCGCTGTAAAGCATACTGATGATATGCTGGTTATACTTCCACGTGATGGTCTAGGACAACCGTATCGCAATAATTATGGTAAACCTAGCGCGCAACCAAAGCTGCAGATCCAATATTAACTTTAAGAAAAATAGCATAAACCATGTAAATATTAACCAAATTATTTAAATCATACAAACAGCTTTTATAACACGGACACTCACGCACTATTATAAGTAAATTGCTTCTCTTTTGGTTTATAAGCTGACATTAACAGCCCACAAATTATTCTCTCCTGCACAACTCACAGTACCAGCTTCCATAATGTGGACAAAAAGTGATTTCTGTTGTAAATCTTATAAAAATGCCATTTACTTTCGTTTACTTTTAGATGACATTTATTGTCCGGGACCCAGTTATTTTTCCTGTACTTCACTGTTATTGCAATCCCCTCACTAAGGGACTTTACCTACCAGGGTGATTTCACACAATGAAATCCCCTCATTAGGAGAAGGAAAGGTTGTATATCCATGTTTACAAATTCCCTCATAACACAAACAGGTTTGCAGCACTTGCACTTTTTCTGAAATAGGGCAATTGTGTGTCCCATCATCTAGAAAGTCCTTAGCAGGAGCTTTGAATTCCATCCTGGAGGGTGGAGGGGGGCTGCATTCAAGGCCCGATTTCAGACACTGGAAAGGGAGCTACATTAGTTCAATCTAGAAAGTAGTTTATTCGATCAGTATCATGTGTGACATCGGGTCAGACAGCATCCAGATGTCATCCTTTTTCCAGGGCCTTGGTACAGCTAAAAACAGTTTCCCTCAAAATGTCAAGATGTCAATTTTTTGCATACAAATCCTCACAGTGAAAACTTGCGCTTTAAGATCTGCACCCCTACGTACCTGTGTCGTTGCCGTTGTTTGGATTTTCTTCATCTCCTTGTCCTTTCCATCGTCAGACCGCTCTGTGTCCGAGGTTGTGCTAACAGCGTCCATTCCACCTTCCTTTCTGGAAGACGTGGGATCCCCCTCCGTCCCTAGCTCAGTATGATCGGATCCCCTTGCGGTCCCTTCAGCCTCAACGATAGCACTTATATCCGGCAGGGCCGGCTGCAGCTTGAAGTCCCCGTCCTCTGAAAGGCTGGGGGTCATGACGGGGGGTGAGACAATGTCCGAATCGGCCGTGGTCATGTGCGCCAGCAGACTTAAGTCATCGCTGGCACTCCCTACGTGAACCAACGGCTCGGCCGAAGTCAGGTCAGGCAGCAGCTTCCCATCGGAACCGCCAGATACTCGGCCAAACAGGAAGCCATTGCCGCTGGGTATGCTGTCCTTCTCATCAGCGAGAGTAATGAGCGGTCCAGAGTCATCTCCATCCTCCACCCTTCGCTCGGGTGCCAGCTGACCAACAGCAGCACAGTACACGCTGTCTAGGAGCGAGTCCACTCCCGATAGAGCCCCGTTCTCTGCCGACCCACTCCCCGTCACTGCCTCTGGGGAGAGGTCCAGGTCATCTAGTTTCACCTCGGTGGCCTCCACCTTTTCTGCCTTGATGTCCACCAAGAGGTCATGCACTTCCACACGCACCCCGCCCACGGCGACGCCAGGGGCCTGCTCTGATGCGCCTGGCACCACACTCTGGCTCTTGTTCTCCACCAGAATGTTCCGGGAGTCACCACTCTCGGGGTAGTCTGTTTCGCTCTCAGGCGTTTGCGTTTGTGAGCCATCGTCAATCTCACGAATCTCGATACCGCCATTGACAGCAGGAGCCTGAGCAGAGAGACCTGAGATGGTGCTTACGGAGCCTTTCTTTCCCTTCTTGATGTTCTCTTCCTCCTGCCGCTGGTACTCTTCATACATTTTCGCCAGGTACTCCTTGTGGGCCTCATAAGTAACCTATGCGGACAAAGATTCACCACCAGTGAAGTTTTACAGTGGTGATGACAACTTAGGGGATGTTTTTCTATTTTCTCTCACTGACCAAACTCAAAGTGAGTACGACCCACAATAAATGCCTCTAGAAAAAACTAACTGTAGAACAGTCACTGCATCATTATCTTAAAAGCTGCTCTGTGTTTGTATGTGATCCAGTAGTCAGCAGCAAATCCTGCTCCTCTACTTGTACATGCTATACTCATGACAGTGTGGTAATGAATATATTTGCTGCCTTGGTGCACATTTTACTGTAAATTTTATGCTTCCTGGGTGTGAAATGAAGAAAACGTATCTGAATCCGAGTAGCTTAATCATTCATTTGATGGCACGTGTTGCCAGAACAAATTCGTATAAGATTTTGTTGAAACATACAGGCAGACTACAAATTACTTCAGTAATCTGTGTCCACAAACCTTGATGCAAAACAAAGGTGCAGACAAGGAATTTTTCCACACCAAACTAACAATCATTTTGACCAAACTCAAAACCCCCAACGTGCTCACCTTGGAGTGCGCAATGGACAGCGTGTCCACCCAGACACGCCAGCCACCCCACTCGTACTTGATGGCGTGGTAGAGCAGAATGCGAAAGATGTTGTAGACCATCTCAGTGATCTTCTGCTCCTCAGGGTTCTTGGGGTTGATATAGCCCAGTGAAAACATCCAGTCCTGCCACACAGAGCACTGGAGGAGGCAGCTGAAGCACAGAAATATCAAGCAACAATAAACACTTGGACCTCTGGGGGGGCAGAGAGATACAGCTATAGCTTTGGACACCTCCACAGCAGCACTCCATTATGTGAAGAACATTTTTCATTATTGTTATTATTAAGAAGACCTCAGTGACTCTAACCCACTTACACAATACTGAAAATTTCACAAATGGGCACATAGCTGAAAAATGGTGCCATCCAATGAGCATATGTGTCGGCACAGGGTGTTCTTAGGTGGTGTGTGGGAACGGTACCTTCTCTGACTAGAACATCTCGGTTCACTGTTTCTCTGAGCTACTGTGTCTGTGTGTCTTAAGTACAAGGAGTGCTCGTGCAGAATGTCCCAAGCATTCTTGAGAGTCTGTTTTGAAACTCTCACCGTCGGTTCTCTCTGCTGTTACTGAACAGCTTGATCATGTCAGACAAGAAGAGGCGTCGGACCTCCATGAGCTCAGCGCTGGGGGTGGAGTTCTTCAGTAGAGTGGCCACCACCTTAAGGATCACTGGAGTGACAGGGACACAGAGGGGGGAGGGGGGGGGGGGTCATCATGTTGGCTTGAAGGTTTCTGGTTTAAGTCCCAGCTATGGCGAAAACTGAGATGTAAGATGAATCAAAAAATACATAAACTAAAGGGTTTTCTCTTTCACTTTTATTAACCACCTGAGCAGCTTAGGACTGTGGTGGTCTGGAGCCTGAATCAGAAACACAGGGCACCCTGGGCAGGAACATAGTCCATCACAAGGTAAATTAAATTGCTTTGGGGGAAATATTTAACAGTGTAAGTGGGTAAACTATACCTCCATTTTAAAAAACAACTTTGTGAGTAGCCTTAGTTGATAGTAATTTAATAACATAGGAAATGACTGTCACCCAGAGCTCGACAGAGATATAAACAGGTATACATTACAGCTAAGCTTTCCTTAATGTGACATTAAGCAGACTGGGCTAGTAAGAGGTCCACTAATATTTATGATTGTTTTGCCTTGCAAGTGATGGGCTGCAGTTTAATGGTAGCAAGTTAAGAGCGTACTTGGATTCTGGATCTTCACTGTGGAATCTGGTTCTGGGTGGGGCTTGTGGACCACCTGTGTGCACACCTGCTCAGTGAGGATCTGTTGGGGGGGGGTTGGTAGATAGTTGGGAAGAAGATGGGATGTACAAGATCAGTTCTGGTATAAATCACTGCAATAAAGAGGAACTTTTCACCGCCCAGAGTATTTGTTTCATGTTAACAATAACAAACTTAAATCTTAAGAGCTGTTCCTTGTGTTGTGCACCTGATGTTCTACTGCTGTCTTTTGCCATTCACAAACACATTGTTAAAAACCTATTTACAAAAATAAGAAAATCATAAAAGAACTTTAAATACAGTTGCCTACTTAAGTGGATAATTTGTTAAGTGGACAGTGTCTTCATGGTACCGTTTTTGTCCTATTCACTTAAAAGGGATACAAGTTCAGTAAAGCAGACACCTGATAAGTATATAATTTGCTTTAGTGAACAAAAAGTTTCCAGTCCTAGAGCCTGTATTCTTATTTTAATACATCGGTTAAGTGGGTACACAATATTCGTCCTTTTAGTGATCATAAATCAGTTACACTAGTGCACTACAGCCAGTGTGACTTGTCACGTGGAGGATTATCTTGGTCACATCAGTCACTGCACAGCTGCTGCACAAACCACATCCAGGAGCAGCGAGAATGATGACCATGAAACACACCACATTAACCACTGACCGCAAACTGGCGATGAACTGTGGTCTGATGACAACTTGCTGCGTATTAGTTGGTGTTTTTGTTTTACTACTGCGCTATAAGAAGTGGTTGTCCTTTGTTGCTTCATGGAGGCCAGCAGCTGCACTTTCTATGAACATTTATACAAACTTCAAAATGAGGCAACTGAAGTTGGACATAGAAATGTTACTCAGCACTGAACAGTGGACTACTTGTGGAGTAACAGAACTCTAAACACTTTTGAGAACCAGTACTTGCAGATAAATAATACAGAACTGTACATAATTAATACTTTACACCTTCACATGACTACATGTATATGCGTTGTTCTTGTTTTGGCCAGTAACTTCTAGCATGGAAAAACAACTACAGTTAAGTGAATACTTAAAACTGGATACTGTCGGTCCAGTTCCAGGGCTGTCCGCTAAAACGGACTCAACTGTACCAGTATTTTAATCACAGAATTCTATCGACATGACAAACATATAACATGAAATGGAAGGCAGAAGGGGAGTGAAGCACTGATGTCCACACTGAACTCTGTACCTCATAGAGCGTGTTGTAGGTGGTGATGGTCACCGTGTTGGTGTGCATCATCAGTCTTTCTCCCAAAAGAGTAAACAGGCTGTGGGTGTGCATGATCTCCACCTTCCTCCTGCAAGATGACATACAAAACAGTATTTCAGGACTCCACCAGAGTTCCACCTATAGGTTCCTGTAACTTAACAGGAGTCCCATGCCAGATCATATCTAGTCACCACACGTCCTCATGCTGATCAGACTATTTCACTGTTATACCTGAGACTTTCTACTTTATTGCTCACTGAGAGATGGTGGGAGGATTTCATTTGTATATGATATTGCTGTAGCAGGAGATTTTGTGTGTGGTGTGTGTGTGTGTGTTAGGGTTGCCCCATTATGTTTTAACTTGTTGGGCTTCACTATTCAAATGGCAACAGCGGTAGAACAACATCTGTAGTGGCTTACAGAGGGCTGGAGTCCCATAACTTTTCACCAGTATTTCACATTTACTTCTTCTTGAACAGTAAGTTCTGCTTTTAGATTTTCAAAGGAGTTGAGAAAATGGAAAATAAGCAAATAAAAGGTGAACAAGCTGTAGATAATCCAAAACCTTCCACATTGCCAGTGTAGCACCACCTCTCCATTCTCCTACACCTTTATGAAAAATCTCCAGCTCCAATTTGATCCACAGTTTTCTGCATTTCAAAATAAACACCACACAACGCACCTTGTTTTTTTTTTTAAACAATGTAGCTTTAACTTGTATGAGATATTAGTGCATTTCACTGGAATTGCTGTTGTTACACCAAGACCCTAGTGGTCCAATAGCACCATTCTTTTACTGACAATCATTTAGAGGAAGAGCTGCAGAAATAGATTATGAGTCCCCTGGTCCTCTTGCTGTCACCTTTGACTTGGAAACTAACAAACCAAGTCTGAGTCCCAGTTAAGTTTGGAAGGAGGGGATCAACTATAATTATGGCTGGACTAAAGCTCAAAACACTGGATGACGTGTGTTACAAAATAATTAATTAAACCAGTTAAGGGATGGATTTGAAGAAAAAAGCAATACCGTGTACCTCAAGGACCAGAAGAGGACAGAGACCCGCTAAACCACAGGTCCTCGTTTGAGGTTCATGGCACCTGCAGGTTTTTCAGCTTTAACCCTTTAAACAGCCAACAACTTCACTAAAGACACCAATGAGTAAGTTCAAAAACAGAAATAATTACAGAAAGAACGCTCAGGTCGACTGAAAACCCGCACACACTGCAATCCTCTACAAAGACCTTCAACCACGGTCCTGGAGGGCCCATTACAGCAGGACTTCCACTTCAGCTTTATGCTGCTCACAGCTCAGAAAAGGGACGTAGAGGTGTTCCATAAAGACACCAAACTGCACCGGAAAGTTCGCTGCAGGGCTTGACCCGTCAGGACACAGGCATCCACTAAAGCTGAACGGCTCTGCCACACATGGCTGTCTCTGCAAAGCAAATGGAGGTCATGCACAAATAGCACCAGTCAAAAGTTTGAATACACTTTTTTGCCATGTTAATCAATAGTGCTTTCAGTCTTCTGTCGTTTTGCTCCATATAGGCACTGCCCGGGTGTACTCAAACTTTTGACTGGTGCTATAAACACAGACAACACCACCAGATACTACTGCAAAATGAAATGAGCAGAATAAGAGTTAAGGCAAATAACAGGGATTTTTTTTTCTTTTTTAAAGACTTGACGACTATAACACAAAGTGATCTCCTGCCTGCTGGTTACTGAAGGATGACTGATCATTCGCACTTGCAGCCCAGCAGTTCTTTACCCAGAAAAAAAGCACTGTCATTTACAGTGAGCTGCCACAAAGAGCATCTCAGCCACATGCTGACAGGACAAGGAGCAATAAAGCAGCCGATGTGGAGCTCCTGTCTCCACTGTAGGCACGTGCAGCTGACAGTCAGCTCGCTTTAGAGAAGACGCACACGGTGAGAACATACACCGGTGCCTTTTGTCATTATGACGCATTTTTCATCCTGGCACCCCATGAATAAAAAAAAATAATAATAAGCACGTCTGCTGTTCCAGACTCCAGGTATCTGGGACTCTCGGATGCCTTGAAGTTTGCTAAATTTAACACTTTGTAATGCCTTTGCACACTTAAAAGAAACATGTTGATACAGAAGAAAGAGGAACAGTTGGACAGCCTTTGACTCACCTCACAACAAAATGTACAAGCTGATGCCTGGAAAATTATTTTTTATTTACGTGTTCTTTGCAAGTACCGCTGCTGCCTGTCCCTCAATAGCCATGACACTGCCAACAAGGTAAAAGCAGTAAATTTAATTTTATTTTGAGTCTGGATACTGGAGAAACTAATCAGTTAGACTGACTAATAAAGGTGCAGTTTTATACTAATATTTGCATAAAATGCACTTAATGTCACAAAGCTACACGAGTGCCATCAGGTTCATGACAGGGTGTGGGGAGTGACTGATGGCAGATTACACTGGAGGACTAGGAATGAATGACGACAGCAGAAAAAACATGCAACTAAAATCACACAATGATTTACTGATCCTGTGTGCATAAGTCTGACGTTTGTGAAATATTTCTCAAAGCCAATTTTTCAACGAGAGCCTTGCTGACTAAAAGATCAAAATAAGTGCTGGTCCACCACGTTCACGCACCAACCCTCAGGTGATATGATCTGTCGTAAAGCTCTAAGTAGGCCAGGAGTTACAGGCGTTTGGCGGTGTGCTCCAGCAGGCCACACCGTGGTGGGAATCAACCACCCCTCTTAACTCAGTTTCTTTTGATCACAGATGTTGCCTTTACACCCTCACCACCGAAGAAAACAGAGGATCATGTAAACCCATGATGCAAAACACATCATTTTAACTGGAGATTTATTTATGTATAACTTACTTCCTTGATTTGCATGTTTGCATTTTGTTTACTTATTTTAATTTTTTATTGCAAAAAATGCAAATCCTGTATATACATATTTAAGTTCCTCATAGATGAAAGAGCTTAATTTAATTAAAGACAAGCGACTGAACCTTGGTAGGTGAAAGTGAAGGACAGTTTCCTGCAGGAGGAGCAGGTGGGGTCCTAGTCCTTAATTACTCACTTGTGGCCCAGGTGCTTGAGAAAGTACCCCAGGACTTTGAGGGCCTGGACCCGAATGCTCTCGCTCTTGGAGGCCAGTAGTTTATAGATGACCCTGAACAATGGAAACAATAAACAAAGGACTGTTTGAAACACAAGAACAGGCATCATAAACAGCAGGCACCTTGCATCGTGTAGTTTTATTATTTGTGTGCTTGACCCATGAGAGATTACCGTATTCCATTCCTCTGGTCAAAGGCTGGGATCATGGAAGCAGGATGTTCAGACATCAGCGCAACAAGAAGCTGGAGGACGTCATGGATATTCTCATCCTACAGGGGGCAACAAAGGACAAGGAGGACAATTACGTGAGGAACTCGGTCTAGGTAACATTTCCTCTTCCACTCAGCTATTTTTATGGAGCTACAGCTCTATTTTCCCCAAAGTTGTTAACACTGGCTGTTAAATTTTTTGTACTTAAAATTCCCTGTTGTCCACCTTAAAGCTGAACTTTACTGTAAACTGATGGGTAAATAACATGAAGTCAGATGCACACAGATGCACCAGCTCCCACGCGACGGACTCTACCTCGTGCATGGTTAACAGGTAGTTCAATATGCTCTGCAGCTCATCCTCCTTCACACCACGATCCTGAGAAGATAGACAGATACATTTAACCCCATTCGACTACTTAATACATTGCCAGACAAACACCACAGCTACAAACTATCTATGAAGCTCAACCTCCAGTTGTTCCTTCTGCATGACTTTGTTTTTCCAAGGTAAAGACTTTGAATTTGGCGCAGAGTTACTTCTCATCCTAAGTGAGGTTTTTGCGTAACCATTGTTTGGGTAAGGTTCCTGAGGTCTGATGCGATCTGGCATTGAAATGGGTTTACATTTAAAAGTACATTATCTGCACCATAGTCTTGGGGACCTGATCTGTTGTATCGTACTGCTGTCATGGGGGGGGGGGTAAATTGCAAGAACACCCAGTGGTGAGAATTCAGTTCGGTATAATGGAAGAGAACTGGTGCTAAGCAACCACTTTGTTGGAAAACAGGAAAACAACCCAGGCTAAAAAAAACCCCAGAGACTCTGTGTTGAGCTGCATACTCCTAGGCAGTGACCCACAGGGGGAAAAAAATCTTCAGTTTTTTAATTTAAAAAATGCCACAACAATTTCATCCTATCAGTCTTTAAGTCATCTGCATGAAAAGAGAAACTGAAATAAACCATCACTGACACATACCTCCAAGTAAAACACAGTAAAAAAAAAAAAAAAAAAACAAACAAGCAATCTGTGATGCAGATTAAGTGTCTTTGGCAACCAAATGAAATATGCAGTGTGATGGTGGAGAGGGTGCAGCCTGTACCTTCAGGATGAGCTGTTTGAGGAACAGCAGCATGAAAGCTCGCAACGATATGATCTCCTTTTGGGAAGGCCGGGGCCCATCTGCAAGTACATGGTATACAAGGTTAGCAGTTAGCCATGTCAGCCTGTCAAGAACTCCACAGTCAAGACCGCTGCTTCAAGGTTTAGCAAAATCATGTGACCAACACTTACAACATCAAACAACACAAGATCCAATTTTACAAAAGGGAAACTCCAACATTCAATAATAGGTGTGGCATTCAACATCTTCATGCTCCCTGGCCACCCTACGAAACAACAACAAGAGAAATGCTGCCAACAACAGGGCACGTGACCATGGAGGAGTAGTACAACCAGCCCAGAGAAACCACAGCAGCGGACGGCAGCCTGCCAGAAACCACTCATCTTGATGCGACATGAGCAACAGGGACAAGGAATAAAACATTAAAGAAAGCAGATAAAAGCACAGAGGGTGAAAAACACTCCTTTGTCTTTTCTTTAAGGAACTGCCGCGGCAAGACAATCAATACAGCACCTTAGAGACACTCATTTGGCACTGAAAAATAAATTAGGAAAAACCCCAAACCAAGCTGCAAGCGCTAACAATGGAGGCAAAGGAGGACCATTACACACATATAGGATATTCACATCTCACGAGTTTGATCTTGAGGGCGACTGTGCGCGTGACCTCAAGCACGACCTCAAGCACGACCACAGCCTGCAAAGTGGATGATAGGCCTTGCTCTATAAAACTTTGATTTCCATGGTAAGCAATAACACTGAGTGAAACAAACAAAAGAAAACTGCCAGTGTGGTTGAGATCCTCCCCACAATTAGTGACAGTGTTGGGGATCTGACAGTCCAGGCGTGCTGCACTCAGTGAGGACGCACACAATGCACAAAAACCCACACGATGTACATGCTCTTATCCGCGAGGGCCCAGGTGCTGAGCTGTATCGTGCCAAGTGCTACTAAATCACTCTTATCAGAGAACCTCCAGACTGGCTCCTAATCCAAATGGATCTGTATGGGATTGCCCAGCTATGTGAAATGAGAAACCACTGATTTGTGGCACACAAAGGTGAGAACAAGGGAGAGCTGGTGGACTGCTAAATTTACACCTCTAGTGAAAAGGAGGAGGAGCCAGAGGGTAGCAGCAGCAGCCATAGGTAAGACAGAGAGGAGGACGACTCTGGGCAGCAGCACTGTGCCAGCATAGGATCCTGACTGCAGCTGACCTGCTGCTCAGGGACAGGAGCTTGAGACAAAAAGGTTATTTGATCAAGTCACAGAGGTTTTCTGGCTAAAGGTTTTATGGAGGGGCACATATTAAATCGTTCTAGATAAATTACAAAACATTAACATTTAGAATGGAAAAACCTTAATTCCACATGGCTGTCAGTATACCAGCTGAAAAGCTTTGCCAAAGCTGAACTGTTCTGCCATGTATATATTTAGTAATTATTTATGAAGGAGGACACTAAACAGAATATATACAGAATATTTGTGACGCCATGCGATGGTCTATTTTTGCAGACCTGCTCAGTCAAAGACCTATCCAGAAACAACAAGGGAAAATGACTTTCACCAACTTCCCATGAAAAACCACAACTGGCAAAACACTCTTCCTGCTATTGTCCTTGAAGAGGTGCTACACCTGTGTATTAGTCTACTTGTGTATTCCTGTGTGTCAGTGCACAGAAATTTGTTAACTCCAAAACCCCTCCTGAGCTCCTCAGGAGACAACGTGTGGTGCACAGGCACACACAATTCCAGAACAAACTGATCTACCTGAAACAGCTCAATTTAAAAAAAAAAAAAAAGCTCCTGTTTGTTGTGATAATTGAGCACTTCATTATCACTTTCCTGTTATTCCTTTCTGTGGCTGTTAACAGTCACTCATTTCAAAAAGGATGGAAATGATGATTGGGGGCATGACAAACACACAATAACTTGGTTAGACCAACTGAAACTAAAAACAACACACAGATCATGAGAATCCTTGGACACAGACTGAGGGAAAACAAAAGATGCTCTTCTGTGTGCCCCCCCAGCTATCTCCCACCATTTTTTAAATTCAGTTGGCCTCTCTGGTGCTTATTTTTAATGTGTTTTACTTCAACACATACACACTAAAATGATCACAATATATATTGCCATTGCCCAACTGTTTAACTAGGACCTTGCAGGATGCAATATATCCATCAATTGCATGGTCAGCACAGAAGTACAGTTATCAGCAAGGATTCTGCTCCCTAACCCTGACATTAACCGAGCAATAACTATACTGCACGTGAGCCAGTAATGCTGTATGGCTTGTGAGAATTTTCCTGAGTCCATAGACAAGTTCCCTCGTGAAATCCTAATCAAATGTTCTTCAGCACCACAGTGAATCGGCAAACAAATCTATTCTGTTCAGCATGATTTTAAACATCAGGCGCCACAGCGTGAATTGTACTTTCAGCTGGTCAGCGCTGACCCTGTCCAAGTCACCTGTGCAGACTGACACCAGACAGGCGGACAAAAAAGGCACGGTTGCTCAGCAAATGAAGTGTTTGGCAATTTCCTAGGCATGGCATTGCACACAAGTTGCCGGGACAGTCGAGTCCTGAGATGTGTCATATCATGGCTGCATGTCAATGAAGGTGGGGGGGGAAAAAAAAAAAAAAAAAACAAAGTTTACATATTCTACGTTTGATCTTGGCAGTTCAGATGCCTGGGAGATGAGCTTGGTGGAGGGGGGAGAGACTCAGAGCGCCATGACAATTTTCACTTGCTAATCGCAAGCAACCTCTCAGGTCTCGTGGAACCGGCCCCCATCCACCCCCTTTCCACTCTCAAAATTGCTACCAGACGAATAGATATATGCAAATTAGTCAAGGTTTGCTGCAAGGTCCCATGATGCAGTGCAGCAGTTCCCACAGCGTAGTTCCTCTGTCTCCCACAGAAAAAAGACAAGATGCAGGAGAGAGAAAAATACCCAAGTGGTATAACAAAATGTACAGCCCTTGTGCATTCGTGATCCCAGCTACACTGCTATAGTCTCACACGCACAGTAAAGCACGTACTGATGTTAGCAGCTGTTTCTCTTGTCAAAAATCTTATGTAAACAGTTTCAGTGGGTACAGATCTGTATACTCTTTATTCTAAAAATTTACAGTCAGCACACAGGAGCCAAGAGGGGAATGATATAAAGAGGAGAGACAGACAATAATGACTGCAGGCGGAAATTCATCAGCATTCATGGCAATTCATGGCATCAGCATCGATGCCATTATCAGTCCTGAGCATACACACTTCTTCCTAATGCAGAGCTCAGTTCAAAAGTGAGGAGAAGCTTTATTACACCATGCAGATGGACTATGTGCTCTAACAACACTTTTGGCCTCACCAGGATTGGAACCAAAAGCTCCTCACAAATGTAATGGCTTCAACATTCTGAACCTATGTTATCGCAACAGGTTTAACTTCAGCTTGTTTCTTTTCGTTTCTTTTAACCATATGACCCACAGTGCACGTTAGGCTGTGCTCATTTGGGGAACTCACCGAGCCCCTTCGGTACAATGCCGCTGCTCTCCTGGGGATTTATGGCCCAGTAGTAGTATTTGAGGGTGTGCATGAGCTGCAGCACAGTGCCCACACGCCGGATGGTGGAGTAGATGGTCGCCGTGCCGATGAACTCTGCTGAGAGGTAGGTGTAGAGGGAGAGCTGGACCTGTAAGGTCAGACACAAATACACACATACAAGGGTTAAGATGAACATCCAAGAAATTTATCCAAATCACTCCTTGCCAATCCCATTAACAAAGGAACCATCATGCAGAAGGCTTCCTGCGAAAGATGAGTTAGCGCAGGAAGTCAATTATCGGCTTGCCGCTGTAAACAGAGTGAGCTATAAGGGGAATCCGCTTCTTCCACATGGTGATTCTAAAGAAAACACAAATCCTGAAAGGCATTGTGCGAGCCTCTGATAGACTGGGGGTAGTAGTCAGGGCAGCTGGAAATTACCAGGCACTGTGGTAAACCTGCATTACACAAAATGCTAGACAACAAGTGTGTCACTAAGTCTGCACGGTGTTTTATTCAGGCATCTCTGTTCACAGCTCCAGTGCTGCCTGGAACACAGCTGAAAATAACTAAGCTCAATGCCACTCATAGCAGAGCAGAAATTATCAGAAACGGTGATGTGTGGATTCAGACAAGGTGCTGTCCAACCCAGTGATGTCTGAGTAGAGACAGATCATGCCCCGTTTGGCTGCTGCTTTACCTTGGCTGGTGTGTGGATCCAGATGGCTGCATTAAATAGGATATGGTCACACAGCTGCTTGAGCAGGGGTGCCCCATGGGTCAAGCCATCCAGATACTTGGCAAAAGACAGGAACTGCTCCAGGACAGCGCGGGTGATGTGGACCCTGGACGACTGGTGGTGATCAGGATGGGGTATGACATTTCAGTCAGTCAAAGTAAATAAATAAACAACACCAGTAATTAGTGAGTTAACATCTCATTTTGATATGTCACTCAGTATTCCAACTTTAAAAAAAAAAAACAACTGAATACCAAGTTTTTTTTTTAAACATGGTAATGTATATCTCTCTGAATACTCATGTCAGCTAAACAAATAAAACATTAAAACTGTGTGCCTACAACATAGTTTGCTGAAAACCACAGTGAAAGATGTGAACTTATAACTCTGAGGAGTAAAAAGTGGAGTTTATGAGGTCCCTGGCGAGCATGTCCACCCCACTGCCTCTAAAGACGGATGGAAACGGACACAAATCGGGGACAGATGGTGGGGAGCGAGGCAAGGCGCCGTTGTGCGTGCCAACAGCAGCCTTTGGGAAGCACCAATGCTGCCAGCCGAAAAGGCAGGATTCAAGAACAGACTCCTTCAAAGCGAGAAAGGAGAGCCCATGTGTTTCACCAGCCAGGAAAGACCCCTATAGGTGCACGTACACAAGGTGCTGTCCTTTAGATCCCTTCACAGCAGTAACTACAATGGCCATTGCTAACTTTTTTAGCATATGCCTTTATATAAAGTAGCCTACACAACTAAATATTTTACCCAATTATGAAGCTATGGATGTACTGGGATGATCTCGGACAAGCACCATACTGCGAGATACAGACTAACGTCTATATTAAACGTTGTAGGTCAAATGATGTATTTCAGAAATTTGTGACACTCATTGTCACCGCCCATCATGCACTACTCAGGAAGAGCACCAAAACAATAGTCATGATGCAAAGGTGAACTAAAGTATGCAGTTTATGATCTTTCCTGGATGGACAGTGGAATTCTCCGTGGAATCTCACCAGGGTTTGTTCTTGGTTTGAATGTCGTGTGTTTCGCGGGTCAAAAGACGCACCCCTGTGTTTACACTGCATAGATGTACTGAATGTGCTTGTCTGAACTGTATGGTACCTTTTCCAGAAGGTAGCCAATCACCAGGAAGCCCTTTCCTCCAAGCATCTGCTCCTGCATGGCCACAGAGCTCTTCAACAGCTCCACCAAGAAGGCAAGCAGTGTGGCACTACAAAGCATGTTCAGAAATCAATAAGAACCCATAAAAGCCCACATTAATGGATTCAAAAAATTAAACTGCTAATGAGTTCAGTTGGTAAAAAGCACACAAGTAAAGTAATGTGCAAAATCAGTGGCGATCAAATGCTAAAGAGCCGAGACTGAACAATCATTTCAGCGAATAGCAAGGAACTGCATAACTCCATACTAGAAAAAAACTATTAAACATAATATTATACAACAAATCTATTAATTACTTAAGGGATGGTATATCATTATTGAGCAAAACATTGAAAAATACAACCAAGTTCACAGTGTAAGTTTGTGACAGGAGAAGCATCTCGCCTCCTGCTGAAATCCATGAGGATGCGATGACACATTAATGCATTTTACTGGAGAACAAAAACCACAGCTCGCTCGTACAGATTACAAAACCAAAATATAGCAGTGTGTCTGTAAAAGCAGCAGATTTTCCTTCCACAACTGTCCTGATGATTTAAAAAAAATAAAATAAAATAAATTGGTGTGGGTAGCAGCTCCCGCAGGACCCCAAGAGACCTATGGAATGTGGTTTAGTCCTCAAAGTCAGGTGCAGACCCTATACCTCTTCTCCCAAGAAGGAATGTAGAGCAGGGGATCTTGGTCTGTACTCCTTCTAGAACTTTCCCTATTATTAGCTCATCTGTCTCCTTCTGCCCCTCCAGCCCCCATGCTGGGCAGTGAGGCTATAACAGCTCTCCACCAGGACTGTCTCCCCCACTGGACCCACCCTGAGGCCTGCTGCTTCTCATCACCACCTCCCTTTGCTTCCCATCCAACACCCACAAGCCCACATCCCTCATCCTTTAACCCTTTCTGTTTCCAAGAGGCCGTTTACACTTCTTATGTCACTGGCTGAGGGGGAGTCATTCTGTGCTGCACGCTCAGCCTTTCATACATGCTTTAATATGCAGGGAAAGAAGCCAGCAGAAGGATCAGAACAGACACCATTCACTTCTGGACCAGTCTGAAGTGACCCTGCTTCTCTGTCGAAAACCGGGCAGCACTAAGCTATGCCTAGCAATTGCTCTTAGTACAGACCCTAAAAGGGAGTTAATGCAGGAGCTGTAGAAACAGATTACCTGGATGGTTTAGGGTTGAATTGGACTCATGCTGCTCTATGTAAGATGTAATCCTACCCTGCAGGGGCAATTGTGGAATCTCAGACACTCCTATCTAAAGTATCGTTGCTTGTCGGATGAGTGTGCTGCAAGCCCCAAGCTCTCTTCATTTTATATCTGCTGAGAAGTTGTCTTTTCCTTGGCAGAAAATAGTTTATCAGACAGTACCAGGTGCAGAACATCATTTAAAATGAGCAACATGACATTCAATGGGATTCTCCTGGAATGCTTTAGACAAAGCTGCTGTGTGCCCACCTTCCACAACAGCAAACTCACCACACGGTGGTCTCCACCTGACTGTCATTCTGCTGGCGAAAGTCCAGTTGTGCAAAGAGTGGGAAGAGCACCTGGATGCCTCCAATGGAGTGGATAGCACTGTGGATAGAGTGGGTCACGATGGCCTTCACGTCCTACATGTGGAGGGGGTTATCAGATAGGTGGGCAAAGACCAAGAACCAGTATGATTTTCATTCAAAAACAGTCCATCCATCAGCTACAACTCCACACATGCAGGTTGTCCGCCCTATCTTTCAGTTTACTTGGCCAGTCTTAAAAAATCCAACAATGTACAGAACTTTACAAAAAAAACATTAAAATATATTTTGCTTTTGGATAGCTTTACTCTGAGTCACAGAAAAGAGTATGGTGATAGCCAACAGCAAATATTAAAAGTCAGCAGAGCTTCCAAGCAAGGGTTTAATTTATGCACTTAAGGTCTTCATCACACATAAGTAATGGTGGCTCGCGGGCAGGGTGGAGAGAAACCAACTGACCTGTAGCATGAGAGCATGCGGCGAGTGCACAAAGATGGAGGGGTTCTCCTTGGGCGAGGACTCCAGGCAGAGCTGGGCATCAGTAGCCTTGGCGTTGTAGGTGAAGGAGATGCTGCTGGCCAGTTTGCCATCGTAAAGCACCTGCTTGTGGTGTTCGGCCAGATGGATGTCACTCTCCGACTTGAACTTAAATGTGCTCTGTGAGGGCAAAAGACATATCTGAGGCCTAAGGGTCCCTTCAGGACAGTGGCTCTGAGCAAGCAGATTCATAAGCATATGTGTGGTGGATGATGGGTAATGGGATAATGTTTACCAAAACCGTTTCAGTGGAACATTTCACAAGAACCATCATGTATTTAATTTATTCCCACAATGTCACATATTGAACTTAACAAATTTCCTCTTAACATTACACTGACACAACCTTGATTTTTATTTATTGATTCTTTTATGTCTTTGGGCTGTTAATAATCAAAGGCTTAAGTGGGCATGCCAGCACAGGCAGTCTTTGATCCATTATTGAATTAACTCTTCTGCTTGCATCATGTTAATTAAGATAATGTAGCACGCAGCTTGTGAAGGCGGGCTGCCGAGTAATTAAACATCTTGTTTTTGGATGATGCGGATAGGATCACCCGTCCATGGAAGTCTCTGCCATTAGAATCAGCCAAGAAGTTGTAAAAATCAGCCAAAGAGTTTAAGATGGAGGAAATAAAACCCTCTAGACGGTGTGGCTTGTAACCCAGAAGACACCACCCAGGGCATAAATGAGGGACAACAGCTATGCTACACAGTCTGACCAATTTTGTTTCATCTTATATAATCACCCTAACTCCTCAAACAATTCCACCTCTGTCAATTCAATCCTTGATCACCTGAAGCGGTGAACAGTAGCCTCTTAAGGATAAGCACTTTCTTCACATTCAGTACGCATAACATAAATTATGAACCCCTTTAAGTTCTTCCTGAGGTTTATTTAGTCATTACAATGCAGACATGCATAATGTTGTTATCCAGAGACCCAGAATTAATTTTCAGTTCTTCTAAACTGTTAACTATTAAACTCAGCATCTTATTCTTGAATAAGTAATTCAAAAAACTGCCACAAAATCATGGCATCAACACCCCCCCCCCCACCGGAAAGTGCAGTGCCAACAAAACCAATTATTATGAGGTTTGGCTTTTATATTTTTCATACACAAGTTCTTTCAAGCTGATCCTCTTAAAGAAAGCCAATATTCGTATCTTACAACGGGCTCCTTGTTTGAACCATTATCTCTCCCAAACACCCTTTTGGAAATTCTAGTGGTGTTTGTTGAAAACAACATGTTCCAGTGTCTCATTTGTAGTTATGACGGGCAAAAAAATAACCCTGAGGCCTGCTATTAAATACCTCCAGGCAGGCAGAGCACCCCTGGCTATGCAGGCAATAGTTTTAAAAAAAAAAAAACTTCAAAGATAGTCGGTTTAACTTCACTGCTTCGGGCCAGGTGTGTTACAAGAGCTTTTTGTGCGTGTAAAAGGTCTGGAAAAGCTTACTCACCTGAAGTGTTTTGTCTCATGTTAATTTGTAAACAAGACCAAATACAGGGTTATTTAAAAAGAACTGAATGTGTTCTTAAATGTATTACTCGGTATCTAAGTATCATATGATCATGTAGTGCATTTTGCGCTTGTAAGATTAAGAACAAACTGTAGGAGTTACTTTACAAATTAGTTTAGACTACATGTCTGTATGATATTTAGTAATAAATTTACCAAAGTGTTCAGTTCTTGTTAAACAACCCTGTAGTTTACAGGTATCAGGCAGAGATCTGTATTACTTGACATGAACTTATGTTAAATTATAGAAGTTGGTATAACAGCTGAACACTCATTATAAATTTCACCTGCATCCAAAAGGACATTAGAGTCAAATGAAAAAATGGAGAAATGGAGACCTGGAGAAATAAACTTGCATGCAAAATAAAAGTACACTCTATTAAAAGCCCACCAAAACGCGCAAGCGCAGAGACACCCGCACTACACCAGTCTTGCCAACAACCTAAATGGCACCTGCAGCAGAAAAAGCATAATGGCCCTCATTACCAACCCCAGGAACACAATGCCGTCATCTCAGGATTGCGATTCTCCCATGAATTACACTGACTCACTGCCCCCCCCCCCCCCCCG
>UFQX01000640.1:65809-97074 GCA_900497675.1 Arapaima gigas
CCCCCCCCCCCCCCCGTGACCCGACCCACAGAAAAAAGAAAACACAATGCAAATGAGCTACCGCTGCCAGTGTGGCTCTCTGCAGTTTTCTTTGGCATTTACCCAGCGTGCCCACTTAACAACAAAGGCAAAGGCACACAGTGAGTCATCACGCCAGCTCTGCAGGATGGTTCTAAGACAGACGCCAGATACACATGACAGGCTGCATTCTTTCAGGCCTGGTGTCAAACATCAGGGGTCAAGCTGCACAGCCATAGCATTGTTGCTAAGATCTAAGATGCTAGGAGGCAGCCCACCAAACAAACCCTGCTATACCAACGGCTCCAGCAGCCCCACAAAGCACAACGAGAACGCAGCATCTGGTGCCGATAAGGAAACGAGAATGCATGTATCTTCCTGGCAGCTGGGAAGAGCGGGACAGACACAAGGCAGCGACATAACCCCTTTTTTTACCTTTCAGCTGAGTAAATGAGCCTGGACAAATGGATGAACTATGAGGGTGACTCTGCTATGTATATCCTATAAAGCCAATAAATAACAACAGCTGTACTAAAGGAGACACACGTTCTCACTTTACTCCCGACTAATCATTGCCGCAAAAGAAGCAGGGTGACAATCGCTCGTGTCCGAGAGCCGAGGGAGGAGTTAACAGGACTTCAACCTGAGCTCACCACAAAATACAATCTTTATTTGTGATGCTACAGCCTGCCTCTTGCATCCTCAGGCCTTCCAAGGTCATGGAGTTTCTGTTCTCTGCCAAGATCAAAAGGCGTGGGGTTGGATTTGGACACCCCCCCCCACTCACCACACACCTGTATCCTCAGGAAGAGGTGAGAAGAGTCGCATCCCCTGCAGGTACACAAGAGCATCTTCTCCAAATGATTGTGGAAGTGCGTAATAGTTATTTTGGACCAGTTGGCTACATTTGCATTCACTTCTACTACTCGACCATAAATGAATGCTGGTAAGTATATTGTGGAGATAAAAACCATAAATCCTCTTAGAAAATGGGTTAATGTGTTTTCACATCAGCAGCAACAAAATGGCCTCAGGTGGGCTCATAGGTGTAAGAAATCCCTGTGGCTAGAAAAATAAAACTCCTGTATAAACCCATAAGCACTAAACAGGATCTCTAACAAACCAGATCGGTGCTTAATAGGCTTATTAAAGATACATTTAAAAAAACAACTAATTTATTGGTACTGGCAACCAAGGCAAGGTTCAGATACAGTTGTATGTGCATGAATAATTGAGGAACTCTGGCTTGGAATGCCATTTTGAGAGTCAGAGCAGAAGTGCAATACACCACATAGACCAGAAGACTCCTGGCTCCACTTGCCATGCATCTTTAATGGAGCTTTTTAATAAAGAGCAGAAGCAAGTTTAATTTGGTTCACTGTCGTTTGCAACAGCATTCTGCCCAGGGGTCCAGTGAGTGCCAGCCTTAAGGTGTCTGCTGGGGCGTCAGGACTGCAGTAATAGAAGAAAATGCTTTGGACTTGGGCATAAAAAATGGACATGGCCACCCTCCAGTGTTGCTCTTTTCACAACAAAGGTCAAATACGGTTCCCGATTCACTTCAAAGTCAAAGCTCACTAACTTGTTTTGGGCCTTAAGGACCAACTAACAAGAATCAGAGAGCCTGGACCTTGTGAGTGAAGGTGATCATCTCTGTGCTTCTCCTAAAATTCAATCAGCAGAATAAGCAGCACTGCTGTGTGGTTGCTATGGACCTCTGGTGCTGTAGCTAGCAGTCTGTTACTAATGAGACTTTAGACACCAATGGACTGAATGAGCATTATCATTTGTGTATGGAATTTGGTGATTATCACTAGCATAAAAATACAAATATCAACTTATGTTGCAGCCAATGTTAATGCTGGAGATAAAATTCTGTAGACTTCTGAAGACTTTATGGCTAATTCTCACTTAATTTTGTTCTTTGACTTTTCAATTTTATAGTTCACCAACTGTTCATTCAGATCATCTAGATTGAAGCACACCTGGAATATCTGAAATACACTTTATATCTTGCCATTTTATAGTTGTTGGAATCTGTTGCGTAACTTGCCCATATGCTGTTATGTTAATAGCAAGAAGCAAACGTATGTCAGTTGACAGAAGAATGAATTCAGATTAATAATTAACCTTAGAGTTTCATTTGGTCTAAAAGGCATAAATGATTTCCCCCCCCCCATTTTCTTCTACATTCTCGCTGCCAAGGTAATCGGCAGCTGGCAGAATGCCGGAACACACCAGATGCGCACTATTCGTGTTTCCTGGCCTGCAGGGTTTACTCACTCATTTCTGGTCAGCAGTATAAAAGATCAAAACCAACTTTTTCCTCTTTCCTCTCTTCCTAATCGAATGTCATAAGACCGCTCTGAAGTAGTGTGTGTGTGTGTCCCCCACCACGACATCCACAGATACACGTGACCAGTGGAAACAAAGGAGGGGCAAGAAGAAAGACAGGGCTCCCCACACTTGTTCTCAGACCCAAGGGTGGTGGAAGTGGCCATTCTGTGGGATCTCGTACATAATAACAGTCCTGTTGCCTGCTTTTATGGGTCCAGAGGAGACTGAGCGAAGGACATCAAATGAATAAACATGAGGCTACATTTTTGTGTCAAAGAGAGTTTGCAGCCAGTAGCAACAATAAAAATAAAGAAAAATAAAATGGGCAGTACAGGTACAAGACCCCTCAGTTCCAATCCTTGATTTGTTTGCTTCCCAAATCCGCTCAGAAGATGCTGCCAGCTGCCTTCAAATATAATTAACAGAGGTGCAGAAAGTTACACCCAGATCCTGTCTGAGATAATTAGTAGTCAGACACAAAGACCCATATGCAGATACGAGCTGAATGTCTGAACAGGAGGTCAGAACCCCTAAGTGGAAACTAAAGTCAGAGATCGGACCCATGGGACAAACAAGGCTGAAAGTCAATGGAGGTCACATTCAGTGACATACCACCTTATAACCTTTGCTGACACGAGTGGTGGACCACAGTCTACTACGCAGCTTTCCAAATAATTCACATTTGAAGAGGAGTAAACGTCGCTAAATGTCCACAATCGCTAGCGTAAGTAGGGAGAATTTACTCAAAGATAGAGTAGGTCCCACAAACACATCAATCAGTCCTGCAGTCTCACTGGCCATCAAAACCCTACCTTGTAGCCAGGTCCCAACTGGTGGATGGCGAAGATCTGGGCAGGGTTGAGGGCCTCACTGAACACGTAGATGGCCCCCAGCTGTCCGCAGAATACCCGGTTTGCATCCGCTGTCTCCGACGATCCCAGAAAGCATTTGTCATAACTCTGTAACCCGAGACAACGAGAGGGAAGAAAGGCTGCGTACTCGTAACTCCTGTTATGGTTGTAACAGAGGCGGAGGTTGCAAAGGAAGACAATGAAGCCACACAGGAGTAACAATTACACAAAAATCAGTTGATATCAAACAAGCTTACAGGAAAGTGTGAGAGAATAAAACCCTCCAGTGTCAGAAAAACAGAAATCCTGCAAAAGGCTCCAACCTTGAAAGACATGGTCTGAAAGAGAAGTGCTGAAACACCCAGCACTCTAGGATGCCCATCTCATTGAAAAGTTCACTGATAAGATGGCTTTTTAGTATTGTTGTAGCATCCTGAGTGGAACCTTCTTTTACATGTCATGTTTCACCTATACCGATCACCACCTGACCATCTGCAAAATCAAAACTACACTCTTCTGCAGTGACATCCGTCTTCTTTCTTCTGCTTTTTAACCACAACGAGACAAATTGTCATGTACGCTTTGATTTTCAGCAACCTTCCCCAGACAAATCGGTGCCAATACTGTAATTTGCTCCTGTACTCTTTTGACAACTGGGGTCATTCTCTTCCGGTAGTTTCTGAACAGCACAGAAAAACAGGTGTAGGTGTAGGGAGGTGGCCACTTACATCATTGGTGTTGACATGCCAGGCCATATCGCCATAGGAAACCAGCTGACCATTGACATAGCAGCGGATCTCACTGTTCCTCCAGCGATTGTAAATGTGAACGATGCTGATCATGTACCACTGGAAGAAAGGTCACAGAAGGTTGATGGGGTTAAATTCACAGAGTCTTTGAGAAAGGTAAGATTCATTTGAAGATTTCAGTCTTTATCATTGAAAACACCATCAATTCAGTTACTGAACATCCAAACATGTAAGCCCACTTTGTAGTACCACTTAGGGTCTCATTATCTTATCCATTAGATGGTAGCAAAATCAAAGTCAACCCTCTAATACTTTCCATGCATGTCCATTTCTTCCGCTTCACATTTTGCAGAACTTTAGCAGAACCCGGAAAACAGAGAAGAGGAAGCATTTAAACACAGCCTTAAGGTCTGAAACCTAACTTTCTAAAATTATCAGGGGGCATTAATTATAGATCAAAAAGTGGCTAGGAGAGGAAAGGGAACTCAGTAACTTTAACATTCCTAATGCGGCATTTTTAAAATGACAATGATAATTGCCCAAGTTGCAGGAAAGCACAGATGAGTATTAAACATTTAACATTTTTGGTGGGGGGGGGGGTCAATATTAAAATCACTGATGTCTGAGGGGTAGAACTTACACACTGACAAGTGCACTAGAAAATTTGCTTTCATTTACTCTTACAGGGACACCTACATTAAATAAAAGCTATAAAAACACATACATTTAAAAAGAAAACAACAATGTGTCTCAGCATGTTTTCACATGTCCAAAACCTGCCAGAAGAAACTTTATTAAAAGGAAAATGCCAAAATTTATTCCTCCTCTGGATTATTGGGCAAAATCCATATAATGTTATCAGGAACCTTGGTGATCTGTGCAGTTGGGGCAGCCAAGGTGTTAATCGTTTAGCATCTACCCAGATGAAACCTGACAATGAGTGCTCCTGCCAGGTTCTGGAATTGTGTTCCTGTGACACATTGCCACAAGCAGCATGGGCTTGAAGGGTGTGTAGGAGGGACAGGTGGGTCACATCAACTTTCATTTTTATGCTGACTAGCACCCTAGATCTATACTCAATCCAGTAAAGTGATCATGTATTCAGGTGGGTGGAGGCAGCTAATGGATATTAAGCGTATTTTAGAGCTTCAGATCACGGAATTAAATGTCCGCTCCGCATTCTGGTGTCTACTGAAAGCATCTCACCCCTATATGGTTCAGCCTTCAATCTCAAAGGGCAGACACAACAGGCCCAGCTCTGCAGATGAAACAAACTGTAAACCCCATCAGTGCTTCAGTTCACTGCCTTAGGCATCAGTATTCTTGGGAAGGTGGGCAGCCAGTTGCCCTTGTCTCCCTTTTTTTTTTTTTAAACTGCACAAGATCACCAGAGACATTCACTATGCAGCAGATGTATATTAAATCCCATCTTGAGTGCTGGAAGACATTCAGCAGTACTGAGGGAGACGGGAAGCTCATTCTACCAAACTGGGGCCAAAAATGAGAACCTACAGATTGTCTGCCTATCAGCTGCTTGGGCACGGGACCACTAAGCGCCTAAATGTGGTCGAATATACTGCTGTTGCCAGGGTGTAGGGAGTGAGCCGGTCCTCTAAGTGTTGGAACGCTGATCATTTGACCATCTTGTTAGCCATAACCAGGTGTGTGTGCTTCAATCTTACACTAAGAACCTTTTCAATCTCAGCACAGACTTAATGATTAATAAAGAGACTGTGAGGCTTCGCATTTTGAAACCCTGCCCTGCCTAATAGTGTTGTCCTTTGTGTCAAGTCAGTGCCCATATTAAGGTTTTTCCAGCTGTAACAGGTTGATGAGTTTACTTTTGCACAGTGCAAGCGCAGCTAATTCCCAGTCTTCAGTGAAAACCAGAGGGCCTAACTCACCTCAAGCATTTTGTCTGAAAGTAATATTCCTTTTTAAAGACGACACAATTTATTATGGGTATCACTGCACAAAAGTTGGCACAATGGTGGGGCACATTTGTTATACATTTCGGCAGAATCCAAAAGGACACTGGAGTCAAATGTAAAAGAATGTTGTGGTAGTGGGGGTGGGGCAGTCAGCACTTATAAGATAAAGTTGTGCTCCAGAAGAATGGTTTTCCAAGACCATTCCATCCTGGGGGATCTGCCACCCCACAACGGTGAGGGGGCCACAGTCTGACTCGCAGTATGGCAGCTCACAGCTGGCCGGACCTGAACTGCCACATACTCCAGTTCCAGGCAAGCTGCCACTCTGCGCTAGTGGACACATGCCAAAAAACAGAAAAGTTTTTTTTTTAAGTGATAAATAAAATAAAAATAAACAGCTGAATGCCAAGGGTCTTGCTGACACACATAAGACTATTTACACTCCCACACAATCGAGGAGAAATTAGCATTACTGGAACACACACGTTAACGCCATGGTCAGCATCTGCAGCAGGTTGCACTCGTACTCTTTGGAAGATGTGAGGCCATAAGGCCACAGGATCATCAACAGCTGATAGATGGAAAAAATACCATTTAGGAAGTTATAGCCAATCTGTGAAACTGATGTGACAGTATGTCACGTTCAGCAGAAGTTCTACCCCCCCTACCCATACCCAGAGCACACAAAAACCTACTGCCAGGATATGTGACAGAAACCTCGTTGTGCATCTCTGCAGTCTTTGAATATCTGGATGTGTAGAGACAATGTCCTTGAATCCCAGCCTTGAACCCCCCCCATCAGCACTGGGCCTTATTTGAATATGTCGTTTATAGCTTGTTTTGACAGCAGTAGTGCTCTTGTATGTGTGACTGGGGCCATAAGGGACTGCAAGTGATGGGATACCTGAGACCAGCAGACTGCACAGGGTTTGGATACAACTTTCTAATTACACATGTGCTCAAATGCAGACACACACCCATAACTCGTATATACTACATTCTTTCGTTCTTCACTTTTCACCTGCAACATTAATAGGACAAGACAGAACTAGAGCAAAGACAGATGGGAGGAAACACAAGTGAATTAGCAGACCACTCCCACAGAAACAAACAAAAAAAACGCACTTTATTCTTTCCCTCTGTTTGTGTGTGCATATGTAAGTGTATACACTTTCAAACCTTTTGAGGGAAAAGAAAAAAGTATGTCTTAAAAATGTAAGTAGCCCATAAAAATTACGATATTAAACAAGTAAAATAAAGAAATACAGTTAAAAAAAACCTTGGATATCAAGCTATTAAGGTTTTTTAAGTTTAAATTAAGTATTGTTGAGTTATTAGAAACCTGTTAGTGTGAAACTGACAATCTGTGGTTCCTCCAAAGGTGTGTGTGTTTAACAGAGGGAGGGGAATAGCATAATGGAAGGTTCTAGGTTGTAAATTCTGTTTCATAGCCATCCCAAGCTAACCTGTACCTAAGTGAACATGGTTTCTACTTTCACACAATAGGTCATACATGTACTAGGCATTTGAGATATAAACACAAAGACTTGCTTATGTATTAATTTTTCCCTCCATTATCAGGAACCACTTGTCCAAGTTTGGGTTAAGGTGATGCAGAGCCCAGCTCAAGAGCACAGGCAGTGTGCACCATGGATGGACACCCGTCCATCAAAGGACATTCACTGACTGACAGACGCACACACAGCAATTTAGAATGACCAATCCACCTGAAACACATCTGTGGACGGTGGGAGGAACCTGGAGAAAACCCGTACGGGAAACCCTGATGAGAAAGCAAGAGGTAACAGCCTGCTCCAAGGAAAGGTGTAAAACAGCCAGGGAAACGCACATGTCCCTTCCCCGCCACCCTCCATCCAGGTAGGAGCCAGCTCAGTAAAAATTAGTCAATAGTGACACAGGAGAAGGTGATTTGTTTTTCTAACAGATGTTTGCCAATCACATAACAGATGTGTTGAGCCTCCAACCACTTTATTATTGCTCCACAGTTAGCATAATTCAGTCATCACTCTGGTTCACCACAATTTCCTAAAAGCTTGTCATCTTATGATATTAGATCATAAGTAAGAAAAACGATACCGTTAACAATCTCTGCTTTTTCTGCCCTTGTAGGGTTTATTACCAAAATGCTCATACAGGTTTGGAAATAGGTGATGCATTTAATCACTGGTACTTCAAATTTCATTTGTAAATTACTCCTCTTCCTCTACGTCCTTCTTGTCCCCCCAACACACACACACACATTCTTTCTCCTTTTCTTATTTCCTCCTTTCCCAGTATCTGCTGCCACGCTTTTCTCCTTCTTCACCATGTTATACATTTAACTGGAAAACACAGTGTGTGCTCCTACCTTCCGGGGCTGGAAGTCGTATTTCACACAGTGCTGGAAACCTTTGCCCTTTGATTTCAGAGAGGTCACTATTAAGCAGTTACCGACGAAATGTGCTGAGTAGCCGATTCCTTTGCTAGTGCGGAAACTGAGGGAGGGAAAGATGAGACACATTAAAAATGCTGTGAGTTACAAAGATTAATTCAATCAGATCATGTACATTCAGTGCATACTGGTGAAACAACAAAGATTTTTAAAACGATACAGAAGTTCCGATCAATAACGGAACACACACACAAGCCAAGTCACCTAAATAATTCTCTAACACATCTTTGCATCATTCACATACTGTACACAAGCATCACAATTAATACACGCAAACATTCTGCTATGTGCATATTCATGATGAAACATCAAAATGTTTTATAATCAAATTCCAAATCATGAGAAACAAAAAGATTTGCACACTGACAATGATTGTACTGGCCTCCCAAAAGTCCACTGATCAATCAGTCCCCCTGTGGGTGAGAAAACCCGATCAACTGAGTTTAATGCTTTAATGGCTGTCAGGATTTCTAGTTCTTCCCGCTTGTTAATCACTAACATGCAATACTTGTGATCGTTTATATCGACCATTGTGTATGTGTCACAGTGAAATGGAGAGAAAGACATTTGTGGTGCTTCACAACCTTTCTGTCCCGTCTCCTTCACTGCTGTGACCTTGTCATACAACACAGCGTTCATCGGTTCAACGGTAACATTTTTTTAAAAACTATTCTAAAAATAAACTCAGGGCTAATACTGTACAAACATTCGGCCCTTGAACCTTCAGGTCCTCACGATTCCTTTCCTGGGAGCAAACCAACTTGTGCTTTGTGACAGGAGCACTAGAAGCCAAGAGACCCCTTCCCTCTGCGCTCATCATATTTCTATCTCCATGCCAGCCGTTCAATGAAGACTCACCCAGTACCAGATGTCTACCCGACTTCGGGATTTAAGCCCTGACTCTCTTTATCCCACGTGCTGTCGTGTGCCTCCTCCACCGTTTTCCTCCATCCACTTCACTCGGCTCCCACAGACCACCCCCTCCCAATCTGCAAGCCCTTGGTAGCTATTTAACGTCTTTTTACTGCACTTCCCCCCGAGTTCTTGCTTCACAGTGTTCGCTTCTCATCATCACTTCTGTCCTCCTCACTTAAGATACACAGCATTCTCACAGCTCTCATTCCACACCCCTCCCCCATCTCCGTCTCACACGAAAAAAGCTCATCTTTGGGCACATGACCGCTGTAACTGCTGCGATAGCTGCAATTTAACATGAGTCAAAACTCCGCATCAGTGGGTTAATGCCTAATTGGGGATCTGAATGATCTAGCAAAGCTGGCTGATCATTAAGATGCCGTGTGCATGGGGACTGAGGTTCAACCCATTATGAGCATCTGAGGGCATCTCTTTACTTCCATCCATCTCCCCCTCTGTCCTTCTCCCCGTGCCACCATTCATCACTCATTCCACATTCTCCATCCTTCTTTCTTCACCAACAGCCACACCTACATCTCAATTAAATGACAATTTGTTGGTTGTAATTACATACCCGCAGGGGGTATTGATCCTTGAGCTAATTACCAGCCAAGAGACATTTGGGAGTTCAGACAAAACCCCACTCACTACCATCGCAGCATGACTGCCGGTCATTTTCAGAACCAACACAGCCACAGCGACGGCCACCGGAAGATTCCATTACAAAGTGTCACATAAGTCAAATCATACAGAGACTGAGCAGCACCAGTGGAACATGTGGTCTTGACTGCAGCCCTTGACAGGCCGAATTAAATGAACTACATCAGTGCTGATCTTAACCAGGCAGGTCTTTATTGCATCTGCATCGGTTCTGAAGTGCATGGGTAAACACTGAGCACAGGAGGTAATTTTCCTTTGGGGAAAAGCACCACTTGTGCTGCCACTTAAAGTTTCGTAGAGTGTTTGTAGAGCACACAAAACTGATTGCACACAAAGACACAACACAAATATCAGCATTAAAAAGGTATGAAAAAGCACTGCTAAAAATATCTGTGAAACACAGATGAAAATGACAGAAATTCAAAAAAATGGCACCAGTAGCAGAAATGTACACCTAATTACACTGAAATTACAAGATGAGGAAGCACTGACAAGGTAGCATTAGGATAAGTGTGACAACAAGGCAAGCTAAATCCATATAATAAGGGTAAATGATCCATTTAATAGCCTGAAAAAAAAGAATGTCAATTACTTTGCCATCTCTCTTTCTTCTGTTGTATTCATTCCTTTTTTGAAGATGTGAAATTACAAAAAGTAGCCTTTGCAATATTATGATGATAATAGTCTAAACTGGAACCATTAAAAGAAACTTAACACCAAGGTCAGCGATAACAGGCCTAACAAGCTAAAAGCACCACCCATGATGAGGGGTACAGCTCAACTCCTGTGGGCCTGTTTTATTGTGGAAACATCTGTTCATCTTCTGTCGGATTCTAATGGGGCTTCGTGATTTATTTTTTCCTTACAAGTCCAGGTACAATTACCATCTGTGCTTCTTAAAACCGAGCCTCATTCCTGCCTGTCTTTAACGTTTAGTGCTGTTCCACATATCACCTGCTAACCCTAAGGTGGGTCCGTGTAGATCAGGTATGAGGTCAGGTGTTTTGGCAGCTTTATATTTATGTGACTTTTTTCCAAAACAACTTATAATGTTAAAATATTTACAGTTTTTTACTCATTGATGCAGCTGGGTAATTTTTGCTAGAGCAATTTAGGAGAAGGGTCTTGTTCAAGGGCATTGCAGCAGGAGGTGGCACTCTAATCACTGCGCCACCTGCTGCTTTATTGCCCCACATGTATCCTGTTGATTTGATGCACCTTCAAAGTGTATACCTAAAACTACAGGGCAGCAGGTGTACACATACTCAAAGCTAATTAATGCAGAATATTCACATTCTAGATAGTGAAGACCACCCACATATATCAAGAGGTCTGGAGCCCATAAGAGATAACTCACCAGTAAAGGTAGGGTTTGTCTTTATCCACATTGATATTGTTCAAGGGGTCCATGCGGAACCAGGTATTGAGAGTGAAACCGCTCTGATAAGGCCACTTTGCAATGGGAGGTAATGCAATGGCCTGTGGGAAACGGCACAGCAAAAAAAAAAAAACAAAAAAACGAACCAATCACGTAATGCAGGCAGAAACAGACTCAGTCATATTAAGATGAATGCATATGACCTACAGAACTTTAATCACATTAAACTACACTAAAATTAATAGCCCTGTATGCAAAATGCAGTATAGTTTATTACTTTAAGGAAAATTCTTTTTGACATAAATAAGTAATGCATTTTTAATAAAAAGAGAGCTTGTCCTACAGTTCAAGGGGTATTCTCAGAAACCAGATGATCAAAGATCACTGTTCATAATTGAGATGCAAGTTTAATTTGAAAACTTTTCTATGTAGAACAAACTACAGGAATCGCCATACTTAGGAGCATAAAGCATTTCTGAAAATTGGCTCATAAAGTGAAATCGCATAAGTTGGAGGTGTAATTACCATTAATTTGAACGAGAAAAGTCTTCCTAGGCACAAAAAGTCAGGCCAAAGTTTGCTCAAGTAAAAGCAAACCCCACCAAGATAAATAACGGCTCACGCACACAGTAAGAAGCAAACTATCACACCCAACAGTCATACACAAATAATCTATCACAGGTGTGCAATCACTTGTATGCTACAGTGGTTGCCATCACAAACACTGAAAATTCCCCTTTTGCTGCTCTTGCATCTCATAAAGGTGAAAAATCAGTGCCATATTTGTAACTCTGTAAAGGGGACTAAATATCACTCATACATGGAAAAACTCATAAGTCAAACATTACTACTCGTTGATACCTGTACATTGATACTCAGGGCTTTTTTTTGAACAAGTCCTTCAACCAATGTCCATGAAGGAAAGACCAATCCCCTTTTATAGGATTTACAGGTCTGTTTACTGTTACACTGGACTTAGGTGGGTCTGAAAAGGGGGCAGGACTTACTGCTGCACTGCGTCCAGGGAAGTTGAAGAAGGTGTCAGGACCATGCCTCTGGGGCATCTGATTCAGCACCGAAAGTAACTTGATGGCATGTCTCGGCTGAGCAAGAAGAGGCGGAGGAAGAGAGAAAGAAACAGAGAAAAATGAACCCATTACACAAATGCAAGACAAGGGAAATAAAAGAAATGTCTTCTATGCAGCAACTCCTGCAGAGCTTTCAATCTCCCCAGCAATGCCCACCACCCCCTCCGATCAGCTGATACTCAGGCCCCACTAAATTGATCAGTTCCTCACAAGCACTTTGAGAATCGACAAGAGAAACCTGCTGGTGGTCAGCTCCACAGAACAAGGGTAAAGTTAAGCGCTGTTGAGAGACATTTGGCTCTTAGCAATCATTCAACCTTTTTTTTTTTTTGCTGAACGAGGGAGCGGCAATGATTTACGTTTTCCTTCTACGCGTGTGTATGCATTGCAAACATGAATAGAACACACAAACTCCACACACTCTCGAGTCAGATTCAAAGCGACGGCCAAACGCACAGCTCAGGAGCTGTGAAGCACCAGCCTAACCCGCTACACCACTGAGCCACTCACACAATAATTCCACTTTCCATCTGGTCAAGGCCTTTTGACACCATCAACTTTACACTTCCAAACTCACCCAAATGCCATTTTCTCCCCGCAGCATGCTGAAGAGCAGCTTGAGCTCCTTCACTGTGATGCTGTAGCTGGCGAGAACTCCCAGCATGTCCACCAGCAGGTCTGTAATGGGGGTCACAATGACAGAGAGAGAAAGAGAACAGAAGACAGAGAAACAAACAACAGATAAATTTTAAAAAGGCACTTATTTTAGGTTTGCCCATTCCTAAACATATTTCTTTATGCTTTTTTCATATCTACTCTGTGTTCAGCAGTATTACATAATTGTTTTTTTGTTTTTTTAAAGAACTCATAGACCTCTGTTTATTTGTCATTAGACTGATTTAAGAACAGTGTTCCATCCATTGGTTCTCTTCAATACTGCAGTCAACACATGACTTCTAGCTGAAATCTCCCACAGATACAAATAACATTCCAGCCCTGGAATTTCCACTTTGCTTTCCATAAAACCACATGTCCCTGTACAGCATTGAACATACACCTTAGCTAAAAAGTTGGAACATCAGCTTGCCCTAAGCAGTTTTGGGAAGAATTAAAACTTGCGTCTGTTTTGGCCTGATGAAGTCAACAAAACACTTCACATTAAAAAAAAAAATGTTACACGTTAAAAAGAAGTAGGCTTTTCTCTGCTCTGAGAAATAAATGAATATATATTTTTGTTAAACGCTAGCCCTCGGACCATGAAGACAGATTTACTTTTGAAGTCTGGTGTTCAAATCAAAAAGACACATTAGAGATTTGGCGGCACTTAAGCAGTCAAAATATGACCAATGTGTAGTAGAACAGAAAGTGGTTATTTTTTTGCCCTGTATAATCAATATGATAAAATTAATATAGCAGCTGATAGTGAAGCTCTTACCTCCACTTCTGACAAACTCAGTACACCAAGGTACACCAACATATACATTAAAAACACTTGAATGTAGCACATTCATGTACGTTTCTACAATGGGGTAACTAGGAACACTGCAGGCAACTTCTGCCCTGACATAATCAAGTGAGGCACTACGAGCATCAAACACATAATACACACTGGGCTGTACGGACGGGAGTAAAACCCTGTTGTGAAGCTCCAGGGTGGGGAGCACACCGTGCTACACAACTGGAGATTTGAGACACCAGCCATAAAATACAGCCAAGTGAAGGCAATCAGTCTTTACATATAATGGAGATTAAATTCTAGCGTACTCTCATTTTTATACTTTCATTATAAAAATCACTGTAACTAATAGGAATTTTGACCAGATTTTTTTCTCTCTCAACATTTCCTATTATTTTATTTTGACCCCATAATGTCACATGGGCAAGTGACATTGTGCTAATCCATTCTGAAAACTTAAAGCACAGAATCACAGGTGTGGGAATTCATTTAAATCAGGGAGGTGTGCTGGGCAAAACTGGTAAATCTCTCCGGACTCTATTTCATTTTGTTGGTGTTGAGGCACTTGCATCCACTGGACAAGGGGGTCATGTCCACAGTATGGATCAGTGAAATCTGTGGCAGTCCAAAGACCCCATGCAAATCACCTGCCACTGTACTGGCATACAGCAGAATGTATACAGACCAATCAGTGGGCAGTGTTTGACAGGAAAATTGAACATCTGTCACAAGCAGCTTTGAAAACCTCACTCTTTAGACAAAATTACAATCAATGCTCTAATTTCAATTTCATTGGCTTGTACCTGCAATCATGTCATCAACGGAGCTCATCTTCTGTAGCACCTGCTGGATGAGCCCCACTTCAGTGCTGGTCTGCAAGTTGCGCACGCTCTTGCGCAAGATAGCTGTGAACATGCTCCACATCTCAGCCTGGCAGGGCAGATCGCAGTGCTCCAGCAGCTCCACCATGCAGCTGATGCTCTCTGCATCCTGGATGATGAAGTTGGTCTCCAGGTCAAACTCGCCACCCACCAGCTGCACACACAGAGCAAAGAAAAACAACAGGTAAGAGTGAGAAAGAAAGGATGGAGACAGAGGGAAAATCAGGGCACAGAAAAAGGATGAAGGAAGGAGATGGAGAGTCTGATAGTGAGAAAAATGAGGAAGAGGAGTAGAACAGCAGCATTATGGAGAAAAAGAAAAACAGAGGAAAGATGTGGTGCTCTTCACAGAAAAAAACCTGACAGCAGTTATAGGGTCTAGCTTGTGGCAGACAGATATTCTTCCGAAAAGATCCCTGCATCACCTGCCTGGTTTAAAAAAAAAAAAAAAAAAAAAAAAAAACAGATGTGTCCAGGGTAGAAGAGTCAAACCAGCCACACCTGTCACCACGACAGAAAGAGAAGTAGAAAACAGCCCTGCAGCGCTCCCTTGCCATTTGCTCACGTGTGAAAATCATTCACAATCAGAAATGGGACGTATGTCTACTCTTTCTGTGTCCGTGCGTTCTTCCCACCCCTCCAAGAGAAAGTCCCCTTTCAACCTGGATGCTCTGATTCACCAAACACAGTCCACCACATCTCCACCATGCTGAGTGTCATGTGTTCCAGATGTTGTGCAAATCTTTGTGGATCCTCTACGGAGGCACTGCATCATGCTTATGTAAAGTTTCCAGCAACCCTCTACATGAGCTTTACTCTGTCCATTGGGGGGTGAGTGGGACCCAGCCACATGTAGTGGATTCTGCAACATTTGTAAGCACTATAGCAATGGTTCCCATCTTCAGGCAGTGCTTCTGAACATCTGAGCACCTCATCACCCAGGAGAGGGGATGCAAAGGAGATTTCAGCCAGGCACTGTCACATGGTGGCTACAACTGGGATCTTATTTTGACACATGCAAATATACTTAGGTAAACATTCCATATGGAACATGGAGTTCTTACAGCTTAAAAATTTTAATGAAACTTGATCAGAACCATCATCCAGGTTCTGGTTCGCCCACTACTGGCTATTTAAATCATAAAAATCATCTTTTGCGGCTCATTATATTTTAAGTGGTTTGCTGAAAGAACAATGATTTTAAAAGAAGTGGTTACAGCCCAGAAATCATGCCAAATATTAATATATAAGGCCCCATTTTTCATGTGAGTTTTGTATTTAGCGGAAAAACGCAAAGCCTGCCGTGCACAATTGATCTTTAAGGCAGAGGAAATGTTGGCTGAAATCAGGGCAAACAGCAGAGGTACAGGGCAAAAACCAGAAAAGTTCATTCTGTCTGTATCGACTTCCTGCCTCACGCAGAGAATCCCAATTACAGCCAGGACCGTATCTACAACACAGGTCAAGCACTTCAGTACTATCATTCTGGGGGGGGATCCACACTGCTGGAAATGGTTTGAATGTCCCTTGGGGTTATATGTTATGATATTAATTCTAACTTTTAAAGTCTGCTAGTCTGCTGAAGAAGTGCAAGCATAAAGCCACAGAACCTTAGTGTTGTGACTGTGTGTGAATATCCACAAAACAAGTGTCCCTGGGGACCCTGACAGGGAGGCACAGATATGAAGCAGCTGTGTCATTGTACCCCACGTTGGTCTAAGTCTGTAGATAGGCGTACCTGCCAAATACATCACAGCTAACAGAGTAAAAATAAGGATGCTGGGTATCCTGGTGTACGTCTGTTTTTTTATTGCATTTCTGGCCACACAATGTGCCTGAGCAGAGGCTGGAGATTCCCTAACATGCTTCCAGACTGGTACTCCTCTGAAGGCAGACTGAGCAAATAAAGGCCAAACCCCAAGTGATGCCTCAGCTGACACTGGCCTCACGGAGTGTGTCTTGGTCCTTTTGTCAAAACTGCTATCCTGACAGTCACACGTCTGCAGATTCACCAAAGTTTCTATTCATCTAACATACATAGAGCCAAAGGAGCCAATTTCAGTGTGACCAAAATTTGCAGAAAGGCAGGTTTGTCACTCTCCCCTCTTCTTGCCCATGATTTGACTTGGGATGGACATCAAAGCACAAGGCCAGGCAGCTGTCATACTGTCGATGCACAGACCCAGCATCTGTTTCCTCACGTTTTTTTATAATGAACTTTAGCAGCAGAAACTCTGGCTGACTGATTGACGGCTTTCTATTTCCAAGAGGGGGAAGATATCGACCACAGTGACCACACCACGTCACGCCACATCCCCGATGGCCTCTCTCTGGCCTCTCCTGCCCCTCTGCTGGACACAAGGTCCTTGCAGCACAAAGCTGATGCCTGAAACCCAGTCATACGTAACTGAGATGTGCATATTAATCCCACTTCAATAATTCAGTAATTAGAAACATTTACCTTAATACACTTGCTGTAATTAAAAATCTCTATTTCCACTAGCTGTTGTATTATTTCTGTCTCCTCCTCTCCTCCAGACATCAACCGATGCACAGCCATCTGTAACCTTCTGCGTCCTTCACAGGTGATTGATTTGAGAGGAGAGCGCTGTTGCTCCTGTCACGCAGCTGACGGCAGCACACAGATGTTCACTCGCAACATGTTCAAACACTTGAACAATGTACCTTGTTCCCCAAGACTATAAAGTTACTTGGGATTCTATCCAGTTATACTCTGCACTTTAGATAACATGCACGTCACAGCCAGTACCGCTACTTAACCGAGAGCCAAATTTGCACACGTTACTCCACAGACGAAGTTCCGTTTTCCCAACCGCATGTCTTTCGTCGTAAGTGAAATAAATAAGCAAATGGCCGCACTGTTGTAGAGGCCTGATAATCTTCTGAGAAGTGTTTTCATTTCTGCAGCCTCAATGATGCAGGAGGGCCTGCAGCTGAGAGGGGCGGCTGGGGGCTTTGTTTTGCCACAAAGGCCCAAAGAAAACACTTGATGAGACACCTCTCCCCATCAATTAGAGCAGCGCACACTGAAAAGGGCAGTTGTTGCCCGGAGTGGTGCAATACACATGGACTGGAGTGTCCATGGGTGCCACACCTTTACTCAGGCTGGCACACTCAGCTGGCATGTGCACAGCATGGCTGGATGCACTGGGCTCAACACGAGTGGCTTTTCCCTGCTTCATCTCTGTGCTGGATTCAGTGAGTCATAGAACCACACAATTATACTATATGACTTAAAATGTATGAATGAAATTGCCTGATCTTACGTATGGCCACACGATACAATATGAAAGAACTGTATCAGATTTCTATCCATCAAAGATGATATGTTACATAAAGACAAAGAGAAATGTTTTTCAAAAATGCAAACAGTAAATTTCACTCCAACATAAAACATTACAAAATACGCCTTGCAACCTCTTGTTGATCTATTACACTTTTTGTCCTGTTGTGCAAAACGGATATTGGACATCGGACTTGTGAGAGTGGCCAACCATCTTGGCTGAGAAGTGCAACTGACTGTGAAATAAAATAATTCTTAGACCTACTACGTCTATAGCTTGGAACTTTAGAAGACATACCTAGGTATTCACTGTACGGCACATACGAGGGATCAGACAAGACGTTACTTTCAGGTATTTTCATGCTCTTCTGACAGGCTACCAGAAAGCACTGCTCACACAATTTTGCGAGAGATTTGAAGTAATCAGAACATCCAGGCAAAACTTGAACAAAAATGAAAACAACAAGTTGTAACAGTATATTCCATGACAAGGCTGCATGCATACATACACATGCTATTAATAAAACTTGCTTGTTTTCTTCATTGTCAATTAATACTAAAATATAACTTCCTTGATTTTCTTGGTGTTAATAATGAGGACATTCTGATGGCACCACTTTACTAAGTTATCAACACTTTGTTGGGGGTCATCTTTATATATCAACAGGAATAGTACTGGGGCAACATGGGACCAGAAACAAACATCTCAAGTCAAAAATAGACTTGGTTCAAGGCCATGGATCCAGTAAGAATCTATGTAGGAGACTCTTAAATGTTTGCCAGGAAAATGTATCTTATTGCTGCAGTCCACTCCACAAATTCTCTACAAATGTGCAGTTTTCGTCGAGAAGTCTGACACTCAGGTAAATTTAACATTGCAACATAATTCAAATTTTTTTCACCTTTTTGTAACTTCCAAGCTAATGTTACATTCCCACTTCTCCTAAGTATTGTAACCATTAACCATTGTATTAGTATGTTGTAGTGTTTTCTGACGGTGTTCATATAACACAGCTGTTTTGTTCTGGTGTTAGATGAAGAAAGTCTGTCGAGGGACTGCACTGAACAGGCGGGAAAGGCTTCACCGACACTCTGCAAATCTACTACAGCTGTCCCTCAGCAGTAATTCTGGGACTATTCCTTCTCAATTATGTTCTTTATCCCTCTTTCAAAATCAGTCAATCTAATTCTATTTAGATTGACACATTTTGATGGCAAACTCAAACACCCTGTTTTGGGGAGTGAAACGAGAACTTCGAGTGTTGCGTTAAGACAGTTATAAGTTGCATAGCTGTGGAAAATGTGTATCGAGTTTCCAGGACTTCAAACTGTAATCTAGCTATCAGGTCTGGAGAAGGTGTCTGGGAAAACATGACTTAGCCCTTGCTAAGTTGCCTTTGTATAAGAGAAATGCTTGGGACTAATCCCTGAGCATTTCAGCATAAAAGGTTTCACATTCCAGCATCACTCACCTCTTACCCCCAACAGTGGAAGAAAAATATATCTTTGCATTAACGTTGCAGAAGAGCCCCAGGAGTGAAGAACTGCCCTTCCTTCTTTCCCAGATAAGATATTGTGTTACAACCTTCATGCAGAGGAGGCAACGCTGTGAACCCCCAAATGGTCCTAGGGTGCACAAGTGTCAAAGATGGCTTTTGAACACATTTCTTTCGTAGGACTAAGCATCAAGTCAGAGGAACCCAGAGCTATGGTCACCAGTGAAAAGACTGCTGGGTAATTGGTGAGTTGGCCAGAACAATAGCACCCGGATGCCCGGCTGACGGACACATTGGGCGTTTCAACCCTGGCCATTCCCCCCTCGCTGCTCCATTAATCACAATGTTTGAAAAGGCGGCACTTGGCGCTGTCTGAAGTAGGGGTCCTAATTGCAGCTTGAGATCCCGGGGGTAATTTGCACCCATTGTGCCACGAGAGGCAAATCAAGACATGAGATCACAAATTAAGCAATTAACACATGCAGAGTGCAGCTTTGCACCCAGCTGTGGATTAAAGAGGACAGAGTTAATTATACACAGTTTTGTTTCTCTCGCACCCCACCACTTCGTCCCACCCCACCCAATCCATGCTCCCAACATTTTTATCAATACACAAATTTATTTCTTAGGAAAATACGATTAAAAGGGGATTCCTGCAACCTTTTGTCTATATGCCATCATCCATGTACTGGACGATCGTGCTTTAAAAATGTCCAGTAATCTGTCAACACTGACCACTGTGAAGTATTTATTTAACAGAGCACAACAGAGGCGGAATCAGTATAACAACAAAATACAAACAGACAGCAGTAAATACGACTCATGAGCTGAAGGATAGAGTATTTAAACAGTAGCAGTGGCGGTAACACTAGCTTGGAGGTTCCAAGTGACCAAATTTTCCAGAATTCATCACAATTGTGTTTCAGTCAAATTTTAAACTTTTCTACTAGACGTGTGTTTCACGAGTCAGTCAAGTTTGTTTAAAATTATGTGGCTGAAAGCAGCATAAACAATAAGGAATACATTCTTATATACAGCATAATTCTTACAACTTATTACATTTCATGTTGCTATATAATGTCCTGAAATAACATATCACCTGAGTGCTTGTATACCTGGATGCATCACAGTTGACAGTTATCAACTAAACTAATAACTCTTTTTAAAAGAAAAAGGACAAAAGACTAAGAGGGCTCTAGACTGTTTATTCAACCCAGTGCGTCACTGGACTGTAGTACTTTCCAAAATTTCACCTTATTGTTCTGGACTGCAGTGCTTTCATCACTGATTGTTCATATATGTCATGTCAACATGAGTCCCACGACCATGAGGAGCATACAAAATCCATATGTAAAACAGTGACGGAGAAATTTCCAGAAACACTTCACAATACATCAGAAGTCATAAGTACAAACACTAGTGTAGGCTGGGCATTTCTGTTTAAGCTGATCTAGTAATCAGATGACAATCCAGTTCTATTCAGAATACAATTCTAACCCAAACTATTGAGAAACCCCATAGTTAAGTGCGTGAGGTTGCTGAGGAGGTCGGGTCACAGAAACAGTATCCTCACAATGGACAGTGGAGGTCATGGAGGGCCAACAGCACCGCCTCCATCTGCCCATGGGGACCTGGGATAAACCACAGCTTCATCCAAGCAGCTGCTGTCCCACCCTGAGGGACCCATTCATCCACATGGACAATGCACTTCCACCCACTCCCACAGTTACACGCATCGGTGAGGCTACGTCGTCTTTGTTTTGTTGCTGCCTCTTTCCCTGACTGCCATCTGCTCTACCAGTGGTGCCCCAGAGCCCCATGGGAAATGAAGTCCTCAGAGGGCCCTCTCCATATCTCTCCCTGCCCACAGAAAACACAGTACTCTTCAGGAGATGGACTGTTGGCCACAGTGGGTCATAAGTTGGAAGACTAAAGAAGCTGACTCAGGACAGGCTCCTCATCATTATCCGTGAGATGAAACCAGATACAGGAACCGGCACGTGTGCCGCTGCGAGGTCTGGGCTTAACGCGACAGCTCGGCACTTTATTGTTCCCGAGTCAAACAACCAGAACTGTTTTGCATACTCTCACTAGGCATCATATTAATTTCAGCATGATAAAATGAAACAGGCTCAAAATTAATATTAATAGGATGAAGGAATTAGATTTCTTCACATTACAAAACACACAATGCAGTTTTAACTGAATGGCAAGCAAGCTCAACAGTGCTCTGATAATCCAGTTAAAAATTTGACAGCGTTGTATATATGCTCTGGTGCCTATCACAAAATGCGGAAGCAGAAGAGCAGAGAAAAACAGACCTGTCTGTGACAAATGTTCACTGTCATTAATCCAAAAGGTGCCACAGACCGTTTATTACACCTCTAGCAGATCTCTCTCACATACAGCTTACACACTTCAAAAACGGCATGGAGGCTGCAAGCGTGACAGCATTTCCCCTCCTCAGCACTCCTTTTATTTTTTCCTTCTCACGCACTCAAAAGCTAGCACCTCACTCCTCCTGTGCTCTTTTGTGACATCATCTTTCTTCAGTGGCACAAACACACACGCACAAAATGGAGCCATCAGATTGTCTCCAACATTGTAACATCCTGGAAATACATCAATAACTGCTGCCCCTTCATTTATGGGGAAGCAACCAGCTGTGTCCAAAACATATTTCTTTCCTCTTGTGGTCCATCGTTTGATTGATCTTTTGCTCAGTTTAGCTCACCCTCTACCCACCATTTTTTATACCACAGATAAAACGGTGTTATTTTTCTAAACTATACTGACTGCTTCAAAAAGGATCTGACAACACAGTGGGAACAGCCACCACATTACATACAACACCTGCAAATAGCATAGATCAGGGTGGGCCGATGGGCCTGTGACCACCTAACAGCCCCTCATTAAAGGGAAAGACCGCTCTCTCTTGTATTCCACTCTCACCTGAAGTGGCAGCTACCAGGTGAAGTCATCAAAGGTTCACACCGAATTACACTACAACTACAGCGATCGCGTCTTTGTCTGCAATGTGAAGTTTGATTTGAAAGCCAGGCTGAGCCGATTACCCAACACACGCACGCTACAAGAAAAACAGCCCGGCACTGGTGCCATTACGTCTTCTGATTGAGAAATCAGAGTCGCATCTGTCCTGTTAGAACAGCCAAGAGAAAGTACAATAATGTTTGTGCGTTCAACTGAACACACAGGATGAGAATCGAAGTGTGTAGGAGTATAAAGCCTGCAAACGCCTGATTCTGAGCCCAGCCTATATAGGTACACAAAAGTACTAGAGACGTCCGCCCTGTGCTATGAACACAGTAATCCACCAGGCAAAACCTGTCACCATTCAACAACTGTACGTCCTACTCATCTTTGCATTTAGACCTGGGGATGTCAAGCCAGGATGCACATCTGAAAGCAGCAGAGCAAGCCGGGACCTTGCTGGGGCACCGATATCACACCTGAAATTAGTCAGACACCGCCGGTCCTGTTTTCTGCTGTGCTTTCAATCTGCCGCACATACTGGTAAAAAGGGATCCTGGGGTGGCTGCGTGGGACTCGTACCAGTAAGTTACAGATTCAGCACCAGTTGCACACACCTGTGATCGTGAACATGCCTGCTCCTTCCTACCGAAAAGCGGTGGTGATTGCATCTTAAAATAAGCTTTGCCATTATGGAATCCATGTCGCACTTGTGCTCCGGAAGAGTCCACCAAACGTCTCATTATAAATTTTTCCAATCCAAAGAGTGGCAATTAAAAGTGATTGGGCCGACTGCTGTCTTTGTTACCTGAGGTGTGCCCAATTAGCCCCCCAGGGGGTTCCTTGGTGACAGCTGTCAAAGGCCCATAGTACCTGCACCACCTCTCCCTCACCCCTCGACAGCCACTGTCTTCACACGACAGCTGGGTCCAGGAGCGAAGAGCTGAGCTCTGTGAAGCAGGTGGCTGCCACACAAGCATCAGTGAACAAAAAGCTCACTGTAACAAAAGACCGAGCGAGACACGGCAGTCGTGTTCAATTCACGTTCTAACAACTGCACACCAAAGAACAAGATTGTATTTGTAGCTGAAAGTGTCCGGGACGGACCGAATTCCAGACAGCTCGCCGTCAGAGCCCTGGCCTTCCACAATACATCAGCGTTGAGCTGGGCGTAATCTTTGGCCCACAGCTGTGCAGCACAATAGCCAGCCAGCACTCAGCAATCTTCTGTCACCGATGCAGCCGCTGAGCGTGGAGACCTTGCCAGAAGAGATAGGTGTTTTACATCGTCGCACAATTCCAAGAGCTCACGCAGGTCCATTCCCTTGCCAAGGCACTCAATCTCCACCCGACACACATGCCCACAGAGCCGGACTGAGATTACGAGCAGCACAGCACCGTCTAATTGTCCTCAGTGCGGCCCAACATTGAAGAACATATAAGTAAACGCTACCCAGGAGCAAGGGGCGTGGCAGTTAAGGTCAGCCAGGCTGCAGGTTTACTCCCCTCAAGGGACACTGCTGCTGAGCCTCTAAGCAACAAAACTTGACCCACTTAAATCCAGGAAATATTGCAGCTGTAAAATTTTCTATAACAGTTCAGCAAACTACCACTGTAAACTGGATTAAGATGTCTGGTTTCATCAGACAGAGAGAGAGAGAACGAAAGAAAAAAACATTCCCATGAGGCATCTGAACAGACAGTAGAAGAGCAGCTCAACATAAGCAGCTTGAGGAAAGTGCAGCATATGACAGCATTTGCTCATTGCAGCAGTGCAGCCTGGGAGACTCACAGAGCAGTAGGACAGCGATGAGGAAAAGTGTCCCCTGCAAATGACACTTCTGTCATATCAAACTGGACGTTATATGTCTTTTTGTATATATTTAAACAGCGCCCACAAATGCAATTCAGTGAACCTTGTGCTGCCCAATGAATGAGAAAGAAGCTAAATGGGGCTCAGTACAAAAAAGTTCACACTGGAACTACAGCAAGGTTATTCCACTGGAATCAAACGTGATTCAAAATGTGTGAATCTTTTTTTAATATCAGAGGCAGTGTGACTAAAAAAAGTGATGTAGATAATAATAATGGCAACACCCAGACAAGTTAAATTCAATTCAATTTTTTACAACACGGTGAAACAGAGCACTGAATGGCAGCATGTACAGGAGACAGTAATAAGAAAGCAAACCAAAAAACATGAAAATGCTAATTAAGAAAAGAAAAATGAGAAACTTGCCAATATAAGGAATTGGGAGAAAAATAAGCCTCAGTGGGGGTTAAGGTACCCGTGCCTGAATGCCACTTCTATTTGCTATATTGCCCTTTTGGGTGGAGTTTAGCCAAGAAGTGGGAGAATAAAGTTAATGTTCAATAATCGACAACAGGCAGACTGACCACAAAGTGTGAACAGTCACATTAGAATGTGCTTTTCTTCTCATTTCACACACCATCAACCATGTGGAAGCAGACAAGGGAGCAGGTTTATCCCAACCTTGGTGACACATGGCAGTATGACAACTCGTAGACAGTCACTGTTCTGCTATAAATCTCAGTTTTACAAACAATGCAAGATTCATTTCCTTTCAACCGCATTCAGATTCGTTTTCATAAATGGGAGCTATTTGTAAACTGAATTGCCATTCGGGTATTATACGCGCAACCATCTCCTAAAGAGATGTGTCGAGTAAATTCACCATTTGCAGTTTATCATAAGGTTCTAGGGGAAACATGGAACCTTCCCTCTTTGTTACGCCTTCCTGTCACTCTCTCTCTCTCCGTCACAAACACTCACACACAAACATACACAGTCAGCTAACGCTGCAGCCCGGCCACCTTTAAACAGCGACCACAGATTAATTGCCTGGCATCAGTTCATTACTTTGTAGAGTAGAAACCAGCTCAGCACTCCTCCAGCCACACAACTAATTCCCATGATGGTGATGGAACGCTGCACCTGAGGGCAGACAGTGCTGCAAGGCACTTCAGCACATTGACAGAAACTCGTCGTTGGATTGTAGCTGAACTCTTAACAGTTTGCTGGGTTGACACCCCACCGCTTCACACCAAGCACCCAGGCAGCAATATGGACACTCACAGGAGGATATGACAGAGGTGAGCTGTAAATACAGAAAACCGATCAAGTTAAACAAGTCAATGTAGAGGGATGACTGGCACCGTGCAATGGCAGCTCCATTCTCCAGCGATTTGCATTACAGAAATCGAAGTGACAGATTTGGTCTCATCCCTTATGGCTGCCGCAGAGAGAAGATGTCCTAGATCTGGTTTCCATGGTCCTCACAGTGCAGCTGCAGCACTGGGGACAACATCACACATCATACCGGCACTGCTGTAGTCTTTTATATACGCATTAATGGTTGAACGTGCCAGCTGTCAACAGGTTAACTAGGAATACAGTTATTTATATGTTAATAAGCTGTCTATTAATGGCCATTACTGGATCAAGCCTCAGTGGGTTATAATGAATAAATTAACCAATTCAAAATGACCCGGCATCTTGTATGCAAATTGCTACATCATGATTTCCCAGTCCAGAGTATTCCGGACCTAAGATCATGTGATATGTTATTGTTTGCTGCTGTGGAATCTGTAGTGCCTCTAGGCTCCCGGTGATCAGAGCGAAATGGCTGAGTGAAGCTGAACCATTAAAGGAACTTGCAGTAACTGGGCCAGATCTCCTGGTGTAGAATTGCACACTGAGCCTCTCCACTCCTCCTGCACACGAGGGAGCTCGGCACCCCAAGCCTTTAAATAGAGCGAGTCCGCCAGCACCACTTCCTGCATAGAATAAGGGGCCCGTGTGCACTCCTGTTTACACAGTGACACCAGCAGTTGCAGGTTTTCCTTAGTGGGAGTGGAGCACAACCGTCTGGTCTTCACAGCAGAAGCAAATCGTAACCGGGAGAGACACTTGGAAAAACGACATCGGCAGCAAGGGTTCCAACAGCCACATAGACCGTGTCACAGAAGCAAGTGCTGCACCCTGGCTCAGATTTGGCATATTTCCCAATGATGCCAAGTCGTCAAAAGCAATGGTGCAGTTTCATACATTCACAGCTTCACCTTCTGGATTGCAGACCATTCAAAAAACCTAGAGAAACCAGCATTCAGCAGAAACAGTGAAACCATTCAGAATCGTCCAGGTCAGCCAGCTTCTCGAATACTTCCACATTTTTCAAGAGCAGGTACCCGTAGAGGGGTCCCGTGAACCTTGATAAACTGCTTTGGTGTGTTTTCAGGGAGTTTCATAGTGCCATCCCAGCAGGAGTGAGGGAAACACACACAATGTTATGTCTAGGGAAGGATGCTGAAATGATAAACTTGCATTTAACCAAGATTTTAGATACGCTTATGACGCACATTCTCATCTCTTTTGTGATCTGCTTTCTGTAAAAAGACCATCTGAATCATCCATGACTCCTGCTCTTCTGCTGCCCCCAGCAGACCAAATGGCCTTTGTTGCTACTGGCACTCATTAGAAAATTAGCACACTTCATTAAGCCACTGTGCACAACTGAATGACTGAGCCTTGAGATAAATTGGAGGAAAATTGTTTTCTTTTGATGGGATTTTTAATCTTATGATAGGATTTATGGCTCTCCTTTTTTCTTTGTATGCTTAATGACAAGGTATCAAGAAACAGGGATGTTTGCCAATTATAGGAATAGTCTTGGACTTCTGATTGACTCTTGGTGCCAGATAATATGCTACAATATGATCAAAAGTTTACAAGAAAAGAAATAGGTAAATATGACAGCACAGTGGGTACAAACAGTTCATCACAGTTCCTGGGATGCAAGTTCAGACATGGGTTCGAATACAGTTTCGTATATGTGTAGTTTACATGTTCTCCCTGTGTTTAAGTGGGTTTCCTCGCACAGTCCAAGTACATATGTTTCAGGGTGAACTGGTGACTACATTGCCCTTTGTGTTTATGAGTGAACGATTGTCTGCCACTGCCCTGCAATGGACGGGTGTCTTGTCCTGGGTGTATGTTGCCTCACACCCTGTGCGTCCTGGATAAGCTCCAGACCTACGCAACCCTGCACCAAAGAAGCACTTTTTGAAAATGCTTGGATGGGAACGCAGTAATGAGTGAAATACGAGCGAACTTGCAGTAAGCATCTATTGTACTCGTTTCTCAATCACTTGCTTACTCAGTCATCATCATCCCCACTCTGAATCCTTCATTTTTCAATTAATCCTCACATTTTCATACTCTCCCTTATTTTCTCATTCACTGAAGCGCTGAATACCTTGTTTCTTTACTGATGCTCCGTAAGCTGCTGCCCTGTTCACATGCTGCCTGATTATTTTGCTGGCTACCAAATCCAAGGTCACTAAGCAGCACCTCCTGTTCTGTACCACGCAAACACAGAAGTACAACATCAGCTGGATGACCTGCAGATCCATCTTAATGAAGAAACAGTCACGGGATGCTGTCTTATGTAACGCTTTTCGACTTTTCCGGCTGCATTCACTCACTTTATGTACTGATCGCGGAAATTAATTATTCAGAAGCATTTTGAATATATAAGTGGGTGTAAACTGTTCACTGTAGTTCCAATCTCAGATCAAACAGACCCATCAGCATTGACCCCAGACAAGTGCTTACGAGTCCTGCGTAGACCAGTCTTATCAAGGACCCGTAACGAATGCATGGCGCAGACGGAGTGCGTGACGGATTCCCCTCTCCCGGGAGAACAGCAGCCTGATGAAAAACCAGTATGCGGCTGTTCAGACCAGTCCATCTGATAAGTCAAACTACAGAAAGTGTCCTTGCAAGCTTCTTTCCTACTGGTTATGTGAAATCAAGACTTCACCCACAGGTAACTTCTTACTTGGTCTGTCACAAAGATCACACTGCCTTACCATTTCATCGTCATGTGTAAGAGCTTTAAGATGCTAAGAATAAGAGAGTTTGTATTCACTAAACATGAAAAACATTGCTCTAATGATTCAAAACCTCAAGTCTCAAGTGGAATCAAAGCACCCAGAATACACTGGCACAGACTACCCAGTGGGTGTGTTTTTGCAAAGGAGCCAAAATGCATGTCATGTTCTCAGTGACATTCCACTCCTGTTATACCAGGGATTTGTTCAGTCCCAGATGATATTTCACATGATTGCTTGGTGCAGCACCCTGACAGGAGAAAACTGCAAAGAGGCCAAGTGGGTGACTCATTGGTTCAAACTACAGGCCTCACATTTAAAGTCTAAAGCATATTTAAAAAGCAACTACTCAAATAAAGATGCTTCTGATCAAACCGGGCAGGAGTTGGCTGTCTGTTTGAGGGAGCTTGCTAGTGCAACTCGAGGGAAATCACAGCAACACAAACCATCACCAAACATTGCTTTTCATTAGCATACGGGGAATTTTCTGTTTATTTCCATGATGTGCAAAGAACACAGAACGCATGCCCTGCAAGTGCACAGTGCAATATAGCTGAGGGACTCAAGCTCAGAAAACCTCAGAAGCTAAACTGAGGATGATTAGGCCAAGGTTCAATCTAATGGCAATGTTACCTCATGCAACTCATCATTACAGGAATCAGTTTGCTGAAACAGCTAAACAACAACTGTTCTTGTACCAACATACAATAACTACTGAGGGCTGACTGTTGTACCCTTTAGCTACATTTTAACGTGAGCTTCTTTGGCTGATCTTTGAGTCCAGGTACAAAAGGCAGCACTTGAGTTTACTTGGCTAAACTATGAAATTTGAATTACTGTGAATAAGGTTATCCAAGTATACAAAGAATTTCCAGTCAGCAAAGACCTGTACTGACCCGACCAGCATTCATCTGTCATCTGAAGACAATGAACCACTTTCTGAAGTGAAAATGAAGCTCTTTTCATGTCTAATGAAGCCAAGCAGTGGGCTGGAAGGATTCAGAGCATGTCGGTGTCACATCCCAATCAGAATCCTTGCAAAGTAAAAAAAAAAAAAAAAAAAAGGACTGGAATGAGACCCAGATATGCTCATGGCACCATGGGCCCCCCGAACGACGTCAACCTGTATCTGTATAAAGTATCAGAGTAGCATTCAAATGAGAACTTGCGCACATCTGTGCCATACTAAACACAAAAACCTGTAGTTTGTTTGCAGAGGCAGCTGTGCTTGTTTCGTTTTTTCCCCTTCTGAGGTTCATTTACCTGCATTGCCACATCATGCATTACCACTGCAGGACAGCAAGTCTCATTTGCAGCCCAAGCACATGCTCAACAGAGCAGAAGATCAGGACAGCTCACCCAAGCACCCACATCTCCTCTGTAATCACAACACATGGACAGTGTTCTGTCCCTGAGAAAAAAGCCAAGGATCAGATTGTTGGCCTGTCGATAAGGACTGATGCTGAAGAACAAGGGCCCCATGGAGGCTGATTATACAAGCTACAAGGATCTCCACAATCAATTAACATTTATGTAACATTTAAATTTATTCAATTAGCACACAGCACACCCGAGTCTTACGTGGTCATTACATTTACTGTACAGTCAAAGGTACCCTGGAGCTGAACAGGTGAACAACAAGATGGACCAACCAAAGCAGGCAGCAGTCACACAATGTGTTGTGGAGCTAAACTAGGTCTAGATTACAAAGCCACTTGCATTATGACAGCGACGCCCAACCCAGCATGCACAAGTCACTTCTATCAACATCTATGTCTCTCAACTGTCAACTAGTTATATGTTGGGGTGCTTTCTTATCTGCTGGTCCAGTGCATTCACATATTTTCTCTGTTCTCAGAAGTTAACTCACATGGTGACTATTCCCTCTTAGAGAACACTGTCTGAGATGTTCCCATGTATAAGATGATCCAGAGGCAGGTCAGCAGGTGAAGAAGTGTACAGGTGCAATAAGCACCTTAAGGATTCTGGACCAAGGAGGTTAAAGGAAGTAGAGAAGCAGTTGGGAAATCTAGTGGCAGGGCAGCAGCAAGAGGCTGAAAGTACAAAGAAAAGCAGCTACTGCCTCGATACTGGGAGGCTACTGCGGGGTAAAGCCCTGCCTACTTGCTGTATGCATCTACAATCGACTCCGGTACTCTGTGCAGCTGAACAGGGATCAGACAAGAAGCCTCATTCCAAGAAAACATTCCACCCAGCAACATGGGATATGGAAGACTAACTGGCAGTACATAACTAATTATGTATTCCTTGAGTCTAAATTACCGATAACTGCTTAACAATAGGAAAATAACAGCTGACGCAGGTCGCACGACAACTCTGACATCCATTCCTACGGCAGTGAAACTGCGAGTGGAGCAGCGAACAGTACTAGTGGGCTGAAAAGGGGGGAGAAGTGGCCTCATCATTATTAGGGAAAGAATAATATAAGTGCAGGAGAGTTCAGCACTGTGAATATCCCTCCTTGGTGTCAGCGAAGATGCAAACACTGGAGCGGGACGTGATGAACTTCGCACAGCTCGGAGACTTTTAATGAACAAGGCAGGGGGAAAAAAACAGCAGGCAGCAATGAGTCGGGGCATCGTGTCAGAAACATGGAGAGTGGTGGCGTGATCGCACCGTCTGTCATCCAGGCTGCCAGCCAGGCTACAGAACCTGGCTTTCAGCACCTTAGACAGCTCCACTCCAAAAGCAACTCTGCAGTGAAGGACAGGAGTACAGAGCAACTACGCAGAACAGCTGAACTTTTCAATTTGCACAGGGAAACGCAGGGAAAATTTGCGGTTCTACCAAAAAAAAAAAAAAAAAAAAAAAAAAAAAAGAAAAA
>UFQX01000640.1:97131-190001 GCA_900497675.1 Arapaima gigas
AAAAAAAAAAAAAAAAAAAAAACACACGATGCTAAAGACTGTACTTATAACCCAAGGTGAACAAAACCCATGCATGACGTTTACTGGAGCAATTCTAACATTTATTATAGTTTAAGCTCCCATGAATACTATGTTGATTTCCCATGCACATCTATTTGTATGGAGAAACTACAGCAGGCTAAACTAGTGACTGTGACACCTTCTTTTTGCCTGAAAACACACAGGAAAGCATTGGGCATAAATATGCCATGTGCCCCAAAAACAGGCACAGCGCCATTCCTTTTGCTCCTGGTCTGCAAAGCAGAGGGAGCAGACAGATGAAGCACTACGGTGACAACATGGGTCACCGGGAACATTGGCCTTGCTCTCAACATTGTGTGCTGCCTAAGAACAGCAGCACATCAGCAAGGATCACATACAAATAAGGAGGTAAAGGAAATGAAGAAAATTCTGGATCACCGGGCCCAGGAGACTCTCAGCATGTCCGCATAACCAACAGCGTCAGCTGGGACTTTGGCTTAATGCCACCATTTAATCATGTATAGAGGACAGGTCCACCTGCTCCTGGGACAGGCTGCCCAGATTTACATGGAAGAGGCCTACTTCCTGAAGCAGCCATTTCACACTACTACAAAGTCCCCCAAACTGAACGTATTTGCGCAGGAAGTGTGAGCAACAATCTGGTGGGCAGAGACGGAGAGAAAATCATGGCAGAAACACGATGGAGGCCTGCCTCATCATAGCATCTCAGTGCATCCAGTATGTCTCTCTCGTCTGCGCTCAAAGCTGAGAGCTCTGGCATGTCTAACGGTGGGGGCACGAGGGAGTCCGGCTTTGGTGTGCGACTGGCAAGAAAAGATACATCAGTGGGCCTTAACTGCTTCTCTTGCAGACACGGAGAGCAGACAGAGCTGAGAGGCATAGCCACATGGGCACACTTTCCTGCCCTGTGGTCCAAGGACTTCACTGAAGCACCGCCAGAGGTAGCCAGGCACTGAAGCAGTTATGGAGATGCTGTGTCTGATCCAGGCATGTTGGAAGGAGACAGACCCCATCCTGGCAGATCTGTGCAAAACAGACTGCTGTGGGTACAAAGTAAAATGGATCCATCACTGACCTGGAATTCAGAAACAATTATAAACATCATCTGTTTCAGATATTTTCCTTCAAGTAACAAGTTCCACAATGCCAGAGCAACAATATAAGGTCCAAAACTGTAGATCAAAGGTTTTGAAATACATCACACACCCTCCAAGCATGGAAAATCGCCAGTGGGTCCCAGTGAGGTGCAACCAAGTAGAGAGAATGACTGTACAATCAAAGCAAACTTCATATAACACGTTAGAGCAGCTGGCACACATCGCATACATGCAGTCATAAAGACTTATTTTATTTTTTATTTAACAGAGTCGAGACCACAAAAGAGCACCATGTCGCACAGCAGAAACTGCACATTGACACTATGATTCTTGTGGTATTTCAGACAATGCATTGCATCCAGTCTATAGTTTATAGCACATTTTAATGTGGATCAGTATTAAAGGCTGCAAAACCTGCAATTAACTAAGATGTAATGAATGTGACAATATAAGTAAAAGGAAGTCTACTGCACAACTAGTCTATAGTTTAATTGTATTGAATAGCACCTATACAAAACAAAAACAAACACTTCAACTAAACAAGCTTTATTTGCAAGGACCTGACCAGATGTATATTACAACACAACCTTGTTGACCATGGAGAATCTGTGGTGAAAAACAGTTTCTCTTTCTAGTCATTTGGCACACTGCCCCATTTTTCACTTTTATGACTTCACCCCCAAAGTCAATACTGCCATAAGGCTGCTGTAAACACGTGGATTTTGGAAGCCATAACTGCCTCCTCCTCTCCTGACATGCGTGTTGTTTCCTTTGCGTTGTGAGATTCTGGGAAGCGTCCCTGAGGCGGCACAGTATGTTCATGCATGTAGTCAATGATTACAAGCCACATATCACACCGATATCCTAATAATTCCTTGTTCAAGCAAACAAAATGACTAAAAACAAGAAGTAAATACTGCAGCACATTACAGCGATCCCAACAAGTGCCACAAAAACTGTGGATGGGCAGTTAAACTGGGGTTGCGTCTCTGCAGTAATGGGAGGCACAGAACATCAGTGCTCAATCACATCTTCTACAAACCACACTGCCTTGCAAACATAGGCAAAGAGATGGATGTTAGGCTTGCAGCTTTGCCGCAGGGATGGTGGGGCACATCTCAACCTGTGTCATCAGCTTCTTGGTTCACCCAACACCCTGGGGGGGGTGGGGGAGGGGATAACAAGGATGCCGAGGAGAGCAGTCAAGACAAAGGGGGGGGGGGGGGGGGGGGGGGGGGGGGGGGGGGGGGGGGGGGGGGGGGGGGGGAGAGAGGGAGGGTGAGAGAGCGAGAGATAGAAGAAGCAAACATCCAGTATATTTACCATGCTGCATTGCAGACACTGCAGAAACAGAAAGAAATAGTAGGAGGAGGAGGAGGGGGGGAGCCCCATCCTGGTACCAACTTGCCCTCTTCTGATGAACAAAGGATCTCCATCTCTGGCTGGCTCCAGATTATCATCTGAATGAGGTTGGTGCAGCACACCTTTGGTATTAATATGCATTAGGATGCAGGCCAGAGGAGGGAGTAAAGTGACAGAAAGGAACAGACCTGTCACTGCATGTTCTCACTCTCTCTCTCACACACACACACACACACACACAGAGAGAGAGAGAGCACACTTAATTCATAGAAATTAAAATGCATTCAGCCAGACTTACACATACAAACACATCAGCAGTGCATACATCTGCCATTTCTGCTGTCCTTGCTGTCCCACAGAGCACATGTACATCACTTCTCTGTTCAATTCCCTCTGCCATGCTGGGCCACCATGATTGCAGTGGCCCTTGCAGTAGTACCACCAGCCAATCCAACAGCTTTGAGATGCCAACCAACTTTGCCCTTCATCACTGAGGGCATGGCACAAATTCAAGACCCTGGGTCAGACATAAGTGCCAAGACAACCATTTCCGTCTGGCTCAACCAAGCAGTATCAGGGTTGTAGGCTTAAAGCCACACAGAGGTCAATCCAATATACTGACAATTTAAAATCTGCAAGATGCCAAAAATGACATTAATTGAGATAAATGGGAACCTGTCAGCGTAGCAGAGACACAGTGAGTATCTCTCTGACCTGGGTCTCCAACACATGTGCTTCTGTAGGAAGTGGTCCTGCAGGCTCTCAGCAGCAGTGTGAAGGAGCAGTTCATTCAATAACACTGGCTCTTCTGCACTCTGGTACATCAGACACAGAACTCATTACTTTTGGTTTGGGCTCAGCCCTCAGTGGGGTGGGCGCACAGATTTTGTCCAGCTACACATTTAGGCTCCCATTCTATTTGGGAGAGTACAAAATGTCTCCTCTCAACCTCTGTTGTCTGTGACGAGCTTCCGCAGTGCCTCTGACTGCCAGTGACCACTACAGGAATGCGAGTGAGTCATGAACTTGCCCACTCCCATACTCCTTTCGTTCGTATCCTGCCACCTGCTGCCTAATCCAGAGCAACAATGGAGTAATAGCCTCAGACAATACTGCGCACCAGAAAATTACCACCCAACCGTGGCAGCCTATCAAGAGTACATTCTGACTACGCGGCTGCTCACATAGCTCAATGTCAGCAAAGTCAGTTCAGCAAGTACTAGCCTAGCATACAGACTAGTACACACAATAATAGGTCTACAGAGTCCTTATTTCAATGCCATGTGTGATGTCATCCTCAGGATCTCCTGCTCATCAATATTTAATCAGGTGAGGTCATCCTCAGGATAAACTCCAAATAAGCACTTACTCTGTAGAGGTTTGTGGATGGGACCGACATGCTCATTCAACCTTGAACTTCAGTCTGTGTGCTGATGACAACATACCCAGCTTTAACACCTGACTGGCTTAATGTGTCCCGACAGCCAACGCAGGGCCTTACCGATAGAAAATGAACACACTGCATTAAGTTAAATGCAAAATGAGCAGCTCAGACAACCAAACAATCCACTACCATCCTGCATGGACTGTTCTGGGAGGGGTAAGAGAGCCAGTGATGGCTTTGCACCAAGGGAGCAAAGAGCTGGACTCTTCGGTCCCCATCCTGTCCTGTCACCTCAAAGATTCCTGATCATTTGTTACAAATCTTGCAGTTGTAACAAGCCACCTTTAAATATAACCCAAGGTGTGTAATGCACTCAATTATTCAATCCATCCAGCCACTGAGCCAATTTAGCAGCTGTCCTCAAGGATGTAAGGAGGAGAACTTAACAGCAGTTGCCAAGGTAGTTTTTTTTTTTTTGTGAGGGTGGGTTGTTTTTGGCCACACCTTGTTCAGGTGTTCACCTACCTACGTTGCCAACTCTGTCCTTGTTAATGCTCTTGCTGCTGCTCCATCCCCTAGCGATGAGCCCTGGTTTGTTTCTCCTTGTTAGCGCTCCAGCAAATCGGAGTGATTACAGCTGATGCAATATCCTTCTGTCGCATGCCATCTGTGTGTCTGACATGTGGAAGGCAAAGTAAAGGGACTGGCAAGGGAGCCACTCCCTTACTCTCACAAAATCCCCAGTTTCTCTTCCATTTCATGCGAACAAGATAAATTAAAAAATAATTATTCACAACGAGTTTTGGATGATCATAAAGAAGGAATCTTCAATCATGTCTTTTTGAAAGCCTTCCTCTCTGCTTGAGCAGCACAGGAATCTTAATGCCATTGGAATCCTTAGCTTTGATGTAACCTGATCATCATCAGTTCTCTTAGATTTCCATGAAATGTATATATCTGAGACAAATGCACCCTTGAGAACTTGTCTTGAATCGGATGCAAGTTTCTGTCTTGTTTTTGCCCGTCTGTGTAACAGTTTTCTAAAATATACGATCATTCAAACATGAAATTGTGTGTTTCCAGATGGTGAAAGGTGGAAAAGTGTGAAAATCAACAGAAAAGGAAAAGCTCACTGGACAGGTTAGACCGCCTTCTCCAAGACTGGGGAAAGCTGCTTACTTGGGGAATTACAAGTAAGCTCAATCACACGGGAGGCTTTCAGGAAACACTGTAATGCAAAAGCCACACTACACAGGGCTTTCTGTAACCATCCTGCCACCCTTAACCACCACCCCCCCCAAATATACCATTGTGTCCAATTTACATGACCAGGATCTTCCAGGCACTGCTGGATTTCTTAAGCAGCCAGCCAAAACCCATACCCCCCGGTACTCCCCACTTGGTACTCAGCACAGCCACCTGAAGACCATCAGCATATTTAACAATTCAGTGTGCCTGCAAACGCAAGTATGAACAAAGAATGAATGCCCTCTCCTCAAGCTCATTATGACAGATCACAATGCTATTCAAACCCCTCTCTCAAGCCCCACCTTGTGCTTCCACTGCTGTGTCAGACAGATGAAAAGGACCAGATGTTCAGTTACAGGATGGTGAAACAGGCTAAATGGTCCAGCCTATAACAAAAAGAGACTTTGAACCCGAACCTGGCATGTTGGGTGGCAGGTTTCAGTAACAGGCTATCAAGTCATCCCCATAGAACCCTGGGCATGTCGTCAGCTATCACAAAGATTCATTTTTTTATTCCATCCTTTCATCACCTGATGTAGACACTGACATTAGTATCACCTATCTTACTCTTACGTGTCTGCTAATTGTTAACTACTACTCCCCTCAACTTCTTCTCTATCTGGTTTTTCCAGCCTTTCTGATCAGAGTCACTGCCAGGGAATTCACCATGTATAATTACCAGAAGACTCCCAAATCTTCTGTCCAGTACAGATACATTATACTTGTTACCCAGTAACAAAAGGCCTGGTACTGAGCCCATGTTTTGTCCCTGTACCCCAACCCACTTAACCCAGGCAATGGCCAGTCATGTGCCCTGTGAGTGCTGGTGCCAGCTGGCAAACATCAAATCCACCACACCCTTAAAACCCCAAACTTCTACCATCACCCAGTATCACACCAATGGTTACTCCGATATGAAATGTTTCCCCATAACTCCACTTACTTCACTGTGCATCTTAAGAAAGAAAAATGTAAACAGCCACTTTTCAAGTGAAAGAATTTACTTTCCTCTAACTGGTCTGATTCAGTATCTTCTGGCAAGCCGTGATAATGACATTCAAAGGGTTGCAGGAAATTCTTGTATCCACGATGTAAAACCTCGCTGGAGAATCCTGTATCTCCACCACAAGGGAGTGAAATTCTTTTAAAATGAAAGTTGTGAGCTTATTTCAGCAATGCAACAGGAAGACAGCGGGTGAGAGTGAAGATGTTGCTCAAAGAATGCTGTCTCACTCATTGCTGACAGCAAAGCTGAAGCAAAAAGCATAGAAGGATGTTTGCTGAATATTTTAGTCAGTAATTGCGTTCACGTGTGATTCAACAGAATCGAGGAATGGGTTCTGGTACCAAACCAACTTCTTGTTTCACTTGAAGCTGATGAGCAGCATCACAGACATTTTAAACAAATATGCTGAACCAAAGCATCATTTGTTCAGTCTGTAAACACTTGCCTGCAATATACAATCATTTTACCTGCCTGAGTGCATGACTAACCATAAAAAAAACAAACTATTCAAGTACGTGTCCAGAAAATGCACATCAAATAAGATGATTCACCAAGAATGCCGTCTGCAAAATCTCACATTGAGCTCGAGTCACTCATCAACACACCTGACAGATCTAAAAGCAACAAAATATCATAAGATTACCCAGAAGCCAATGAGCACTCACAGTGTAGTGTAGAGAAACACAAAGGTCCATAGACCTGTGAAGGGAAAGGTGCAGATGTCCTTTGTCAGAGCAACTTTTCTGTGTCAAATAATTTGTCAGCACAGAAATAGGAAAACTTTAATCCTCTCATTGAGGAAGAAGTAAAAGGAGTGGTTCAACAAATAAACAATATCTCAGCTTCTTCATTACCTGCTTTGGTGATGTGTTTTGACATATGTTTTGCAAAGTTGTTTTCAAGCTCAGTGGGGCATTTGGCCTCTGCAATAGAGATGCTCCACATACATACCTCACACTCCATAGATAAGCAAGGTGAAGCAAAATAAGGGTAGCAGAGGCATCCTTATCCACTGTACAGTGTGGCCACGTTCGTATATAACACTGAACACAATTTTCTTGAGACTGACTGCCAGACAGGCAAACAGAAAGCCTTGGCATAAGATAAAAACCTAGGAAGAACAGCAAAACCAGTAGGCACTCAGCGTGTGATCCCACACGGCATAAGAATAATGTCATCCACGCTCCCTTGAGATGAGGGAAAGAACAAAAAATATGACAGATTAAAAACAAATAACGTCACTGTTTATTACAGAAACAGGCAAAACATGAATAAAATGGAAGATAAAGATCAGACCATTCATTCGCAAATGATTTTTCTAATTACACCATGCAGGCCCACACGAGGCAGGTAACAGCACACTAAATTGTACCAGATGAGCCAAGTGACTGACTGAACTCTTCAGTGACCGTGAGAACAAGGCACAGTTATGCATATCTCTAGGAATCGGAACGCACATCATCACATGGTCAATTCAAAGCCACAGCAGGCCACAAAGACCAACCAGATCAAAGACCGCATCAGATATGCCTGCAGTAGTTTCATATTTGCTAGACTCAGTGTGACGGAACAGATTCTCAAATGCACATACAGCTGGTCTCCCAACAAGGCCTCCCAGCATGCATCTGCCAGTGAAGCAGCTACCTCATCAACAACAAAGTTCTGAAATCCCTTGCAGTGTGCAACATCTGAGCACTGCCATATGGAGTGTAGCAATATTAGAGCGTGAAACAAACATTTCGAAAGAGCTGACTGCTCTCTCACTGTTCTGGGTCTAACAGAATAATTCACATTCAAAATTATTTGTTGCTTTGTAAATATCTTCTCATGTGATCATGCTTCTCTTGTACACATGTTTACAAGTGACTTCATCTGCTGATATCTGACTGCATCATTACACATCCTCTAAGCCTCTGAGACCTTAAGAAAAAAGCCAAATGAAAAGAAAAACGCTTGTAAAAGAAATATACTTTTGGCTCCTGCCTCTTCTCTTCATCTTCTCGTTGGAACACCACAGAAACTAGGACCTTTTAATATCACAAAGCAAAAGAGTTAAAAAAGGAAAAACAAGGCAAAACAAATTCTTGTCATCAAGAGTCCATCACTCTTCTGCAAAGAAAAAGCAAACTGAAAGAGAAAGGAACTTAAAAGAGAGATGGGAAAATGACAAGGCACATTTTTTAGTTTTGGCATTTCCTAAACTATTCTACAGTACAGACAACCAAATGGGCTAACAGCTGGAGTTTATTTCATGCTTGTCGTTCACAAATGCTATGTGAAAGCCACTTCATTTTGTTTACTGTTGAATAAATAATATGTAAATATGACTGGATGGAAAAAAATATTTGTCTGGAAACAGAGAGAGTACAGTTTTACATAGTTAACTTTAATCAACAGAGACAAAGAGTGAATTATAAAAATATAAAAAATAATGGAAAGTTTGCTGTAACAGAAAAACACAGTAATGGAGTGGGAATGACAAAGAAACGTGAAAAGAGGGAATGGGTTTATTTGATGCATCCCCCTGAAGAATAGTGAGAGAGAGAGACAGTAGGGGGCGTAGGGAATCGAAAAGTGTGCAGTGACAGCGAAACAGTTCATCATGGCTCTGTCAAATCTGGCCTTCGAACCACAATGACATTCCACGTCCACTAGCCTCCCTCAACAAACTACCGAAATCTCATGATCCCTTCTTAAGTGTTTACAGGCATGGTAAATCAGCCATCTTTTCATAAAACCAACCAATGCTTGACTACAATCGGTAGTCAGATCAGGTGACCAGACATACATGGCTAAAATCACAGGCGAAGGGAACTGAAAACACACAGAACACTAAGGTCAACATGTGCAAAAGGAGCAGCTGAGACAGCTGCTGCCCTCCCACAGGGTGGAAGCGAGTTTCACCCTAGCGTAGTCTCCTTGACACTGTTGTCTCCATTCACAATTTACCACCACTTGACAGTTCATGCATCATCTGTCAAAGCAATATCCCAATTTGCACTGACAATTCAGCTCCAAGCACAATGCATGAGTTGCAAAGAAACACTGCCATAAAGTTGAATCGCACAAATTACCCACAAACGGCAATCTGCTGTATCTATTAAGTAATGCATAGTGATGGATGAAAAAAATGAGCGATAAATTGGATAAATTGATAGGAATTTGAGAGCAAACCATCTGTCAGATGCAGCACAAGCCCTGTGTTATACATGTTGCCACTATATGATATTTATACATTGAAAGTATAGTAGTTGCACAGTTCAGCCTTTGATATACATGACTTTATATGCACAGTAAGATCTGGAGAAGCCCACACAAAGAGGATTAAAAGAGATCCAGAAATGTATGTGCATATTTGTCTGAGGGTCGAGGTAATCCAAGACTTATGGTAAATTACACTGAAGCTCTAGAGTATATAACCTCTTCATCCAATCTCCATCCCCACACAGCAATGTCAACATAACCTCGCCAAAAGTGGTCCACACTACAAATCCCAAAAAAGCTACCCCACAAGTCATTTGAAAACATCACAGCACCACTACTGGCTACAACAGCTGCCGATCACTTACGTTTCCACTGAAGGACCATAAGGACTTGAAGCAGCACAACATTTTTATTTACAGTTAACCTCCTTCCTACTTTCTTGAAACGTTACATCTAATGCTAAACGCCAGACTATAATCTTCCGTAATCTGACCGATGATCATTTCATCAGTACAACAGCCTATGGCTGTCTCAAACTCAAAAAAGTCAGACAAACCAGGGATCATCGCAAGCAAACAAAAAACACATTAATATGATGATGACAATGTCCAACACCACCACAGTCATCGCTGTCAAGTGATGAACAGTACAGCCATCCAATCAAAACAGACCATCCCTTAATACAGTATCAGAATATGGGAACAGAGAGCCATTCTTGTACACTGACTTTTTCTTTATAAAACAGACAACTAATTTGTATTCTGAGAAAGAGGTTTCATCCAGTTAATGATTTCAGCTTTCCACCTACCTTATTTTATGTCAGAGCCAATTTGGATTCCAAGAAATGTTTATGTCAGTTAATGTTCGCAGCCTGAAAGTGTCCCATCCCTGACCTAGCCCTCCCTTCTGTTTCCTACAAAACAAGGCAGTTTCCAGTGAAAGGGTGGCTAAAGATGAGCCAGAGGGTTCACGTTATACTTCAGCAAAAAGAATGACAGGACGAATATTGAACAGAGTGTTTGGAATAACATTTACTGTACATCCCAGGGACAGTGTGTCTCTCTCTAGGAAACTTTCCAATGGTTAACTCCAGCAAAACCTGTGAAAACCTGAAAACACCCAATGTAATCAACTTTTGGATGAAACTACCATGAGGTAAGCAGGGAAATCAGCAACACATACCAAGCATTTCACAAAGTCCACCTCCTAAAGACCTTTGGGAGGCTGCTGACCCTCAGCCTGCTGACAATGTACTTACCACATTGCACTTTATTCCATGCAAGATATGCTTTTGCCAAGCATGCACTTAAAGTGCAGCATCTTATTGTCCAAAAGCAGCAAACCTATTTATTAACAGCCCAAAACCCTGTGGTGTTGTATGTGACTAAGTAACCAGGCAAATACCAACAGCCATTACAGAAAATCTGGTTACATCTTAAAGAGATTTTGACTGTACACTTTCTGAAACCCAAACAAGTACCGGACATCTCCACTTATATTTTATTATTATTTGAAGAGCATCTTCAAGTGCGTCTCCCACAACAAGCTAGGCTACTTAACTAGATGTGTTTAAAGGTTGGGCATTACTCTGAGCCATTGCCAGTGTTCACCATGACTTCCCAAGCACCCCTGTCTATTGCAAAATACAAACACAGCCACATTTATCTATATGTGACAGTACAGAGATGGCAGAAAGTGACCACTGGGCTTTTTTCACTACTGAGAGTCAAGGAGGACATTTACCTGATTTTACACAGTGAAGTAACTCACTGCAGCAAACCGACTAACAAGCTTGCATTATTACTCAACTCAGGGGATAAGGCCCTAAACTACTGGACCCAGGATCCCAGTGGTCCAATGGTTAGATGACACAGAGCTGCACTGGTACCGTTTGCCCTTGCAGCTTCTATCCAACCTTGCAGCCCATAATAAACCACTGACCTTCGGCTGACCGACATTCCGCCCCCGCGGTGCGGCTGTGTCAGCAGCAGCCTGCCCCCACAGTCACCCCGACAGCTCCCAATGTATCACCCTGCTCCTAACTGCCCCCAGCTGCTCCTGAATGATCCTTCCTGTCCATACCTCAGCCTTTTCCCTCAGCTCATCTTCGACTTGCCTCATTCCCAGCTACAAAGTCATCGCGAAACCCCATGCAGACTCAGCTTGGGTTGCAACATGCAATGAAAAGTCATTGCATGTTTTTTAAGTTCTTTGTTTGGTGCCATTAGCAGTCTACCAAAACCACCACACACTTTTCATAATAAAATATAAATAAATAAGCAGACACATTTACACAGGGAGTTCTACAGTACAGTCTAACCTCAAAGTCACCCATATTGGTCTAACAGATAAAATCACATAGTGAGTCAGTATAAACATATCAAAGAACTTCTGGTTGGATGCTGCCACGAGCCTCAATGACATGCGCCTTCAATTCGCCCATAAATTCATCAACGTGTTCAAACAGACAGGGAACAATGTCTGCAGCTGTATGGACAGCAATACTGAACAGATTCAGTGAAATGATCCCAGTTTATACCTTTATCACTCAAAAAAAAACTTCACCACTGAATGTCTTTTCAATTTTTAAAGATACTAGAGTGACCCCATGACCCCTTTTCAATTTGGAATTATTGAGTTGAATTCAAGATGGCCACCTTCAAGATGGCAGAGGGGTCTTCATACATACCTCAAAGATGCATCCATTGGTCAAATGCAAAACAGTCAGATCAATCCAACACTGAGCACCTTAAAAATGTGTGCATTTATTTATATATATAATATACACACACACACACACACACACACACACACACACACACACACACACACACACACACACACACACACACAGAGTGTGGCTTTGCTGTTTTTTTGACTCCTTGCCTCTTGTGGGATTCCTAGGAGAAATTCACTACCACGGACAACAAGAACAGCAACCACGCTGAATGTTTAAAATCAACATTGATCAATACGGCAAACATAACTTGTGCCACTGACTTTACCTGTGGTTCCTGTGTGCAGCCAGAAGAACACTGAGCTGCACAGTCACTCAGAAAGATGGAGCAATGCTAGACTGATCACACAAGCACACACAGACAAGGACACGAATAAGAGCTAGGGGCAGTGAGGAAAGTGAATGTGTCACGCAGCGCCACAAGCAAGCTCTGTCTTTGCGAGACCGTCCCACTGTCTGAATCTAACATCGACAATTCCGAATGCGTAAACAAGCACTCCCACCCCTAAATGACTAAGCTGTTTCGTGGGAAAGGGGGGGAAAAAATCCCTTTTAACCAGGTACAACCTTAGGGCAGAGCTCAGCAGTAATCACAATATCAGGAAATGCATTTCTGGATGACAGCCACTGCACCACAAAGCACAGCGCAGAGCGGTCTGGCTTTTAAATGCCGAAATGCTGCAGAAGCACAGGGGACTCTTATGTCTTCACCTGTCAGAAATAGTTTACCCCCAGTGGCCCTTTGCTGTCCACAAAGGTGAGCGACATGCTTACATTACACTAACGTATTCATTTATGGACCCACATCACCTCACAACTGACACACGGCAGCATCAACACCAGACAAACACAGGTTATCAGCACAGACAATCCCACAACACACCATTAGTTTCCCCATTGCACACACAAGAGGTTCTGGAACAAACACAAATTAGATATACGTTTCTTCCTCAAAGCAGGGGAGGGAGGTGGCGAAGGGGAAAACAGTCTCCAGTGTGTTGACAGAGCAGGCACCGTCACCGTGGAAATGAAACACAGGGAGTAGCGTCCAAGAGGGAGGTGGAGTCTAAACAAGTCTGCTGTACTGCTGGAACAGTCCCACACAACAGTCTTTTTCTGGTGCAGTTGTCACAGTTTTAGGACAACGACCTTGGAATAGCTGAGGAGATGGGCATTAATGATCTGAAACTCATGAAGGAAAAAAAAAATGCCTGTAGCCAAACGGTGGATAAATCTGTGGAGACCCTAGGAACATACCCGCACAGATGTAGTCTTCATTTGCCCACAAAATAAGAGCTCAAAAGCAGCCTCTTGTTCTGCCCAGCAACTGCCAAGACCTTTCAACACCCCCTGTGGCCTGGGGGCACAAGAGCACACTGAGCTGAACTTTGATTTTGTTTTGTACCCAAAACAACACTGAAAAACACAGCTCTAGTGAGACTGTGCAAATTGTCATGACAAGCTGCCCTGGAAAATGTGACTTACTGGCTGCCATCCTGAGACACAGCTCCATAGATTCTCACGCACACAGACGCACAGCAAGAGGCTGGATGCCGCTCTTCCTGCAGTTGATGATTACTTACACAAGGCTGAGACATGATGGATTTCTACACCTTGACAGTGCACTACACACTCATGGTTGCCCCCAACTAACAAACAACACGGGCCAATAGCCACAAAAGCAAATGTAAGGGTTTGGGGAGATAAAGAGTCACTATCTTAACCTGACTTTCAGAATCTTGTTTGAAAAGGAGCTCTCTTGGCTCAGTGGGATCCAACCCTTGCAGAGCAATAACTCATACAGGCAATGTCACAAATGGGTCAAATCTGCGCAATCAATCCCAGTAGCCTGGTAAACAACATGAAAATGAGGATTACTGGGCTTTTAGCTCAACACAAAGACAGCGCACACAGACACACACAAACACTGTGTTGTGGTGCCTCTTGCGGGAAACATATACTCTATAATATGTGCTAAAGGAAGCTGCATTTATGCAAAACAGCTTGTAGCCCGAAGGCAATATCACCAAGCCAAGCATCTTCACTGCAGCTGGTGCTCCGGCACAAATCAATGATACCCAACGGGACCAGGTAAGTCCACCCTGAAGAAAGCAACTCCGTAGCCACCAGACCTCTCGTGGGATTACACCCCCGTGTCTACATGCCCTCTCCCCAATGCATGCCCTTCCAACCATTTAACTGCTCACTGAGGGTCCTTCTGCTTAGCTCCCCGCATACAAATCTCCCGCCATGACCAATTAGCCCACTTAAGACTTGCTTGGTCTTAGTTACCAGGCTGCACTGTTGCTAAGCAGCCACGCGGCAGTTTGCCAAAAGGTGATGTCATCTTCTCTACCAAACTGCTACCTCAAAAAATGCCCATGAAAAAAACCATAAGGCAGCATTTCTCCGCAACATCGGGCAGGTTATGCAGGCAGCTTCACTACCTGCTGTTACAATCCCCATGGAGAGGCCCGGCGTACAGAACTCGATTCCTTTAGAAAAGAAGGGCCATCAAAACTATTTCGAGCAGCAGTGGATTAACGTTCAGAAACATTGTTCCTGTCTCCATACTGTCAATTTAAAAAAACAATTTTTACTAGTGGTTTGAGCTACTGCTGGAGCCAAGGCTGAAGGCAGACAATAGTTTGCAAAAAAATGTATTGGAAGCATCTAACTAAATTGGATGTTTAATTTTAGTACTTGTCTCAAGTGCACAACAGTTTTCCTTGCAGGAATATCAGTCTCGGGTCGAAACCACAGCTCCCAAACCACTATACCCTTAAAACCCACCCGGGCTCAATAACACTACACTCTCTAAAACTGGAGATGAGCACTGGCAAGGAGTTCCCTCATCCACCAGGACTGACACTTGGGGATGTATCTGTAGCGGATTTACTTGTTTTATTTGCAGTAAAGAAGCAGCATCAAATCGCCAGCACACACCATCCTCACCCACCCAGGGGGCCTCTGATGCTTGCATATTTACAACACAGGGGGCAAAGCATGAGAGATGGATTACATTAACCTTTACTGAGCGGAAGCCAGGGGTGGGAGGGTGAGAGGAGCGTTTATGCATTGAAAGAGGGAATGCTGCTTCTGAACCCATTCATTTAGGAGCGCAGGAGGCCAGGGGAGATGGACGCATGGGGATTAAAGGGAGGGAAACCTGACAGGTGAATTAAACCCATTACTTTGTCTACATGGCACCTCCTCAGCTTGATGTGTTAATCAGGGTTGAAATGCAGAAATACTTTTCCATTAAACCCACCATCCATAAATTCATAGGGTGCAAGCATTAAGTTAAAAAAAAACAACAAAAAAGGTTTAATTGACTGCTTTTTTGCATGCTCAAGCAGGATGACCTTAAATACAACAAACACACAAGTCAATCTCTCTCTCTCTCTCTCTCTCACACACACACACACACACACACACACACACACACACACACACACAGTCAACACCAGAACCGGTCCAATGGAGATAGAACAGGAGAGAATAAGGGGCTGAGCTGGTGACCCCCTGCACAGATCACAAGAGGGTGCCTCAGGAGAAAGTGATTGATTGTAGGGTCCGATTATGAGATGAACAACAGCTACCCTTTACATTAATAAAACCAGATTCCCTGAATACAATGGTGGAAAAGCACCATGAAGAAACACTCTCAAAGTGCAAAGCAGTAAACACCGGTCCCTAGTTGGAACCATTAATCCAGAGAGCGGCACATACTCCAAATGTTTACGTAACATTTTGTTTCCCATCTACTTGGAAACCCTTCACTACACAAATCTAGTGCAACCATTGAAATGCGGCCCAGAAGGAAAATCACCCAGCAGCCATTTCAGGGTGCCTCAGAGCCACTGATCGGCACAACAGCACCGATCAGATCTTCAATTTTTTTTCTTGTTTTGAGAAGTGGCCTTGTAGAATAACTGTTGGTGTAAAAATGACTCTCTTGGCCCTTGCTACAGCTCAAATTGCTGAAAAGAAAATGAGTTCCCCTAAAGCACCAATCTAATGGCCACCAACCCCTGTGCCTCCTTTTCGGTCGCCCTGGTGTAAACACTAATAATCTGGCTCCTTTAACTGGAAGGGGCCAGACTGCAGACACTAGGATTCAGTTCTTTCTTTGTAATTAAGGTTTGCATTAGTAAAACGGTACAGTATGTTGCTCCATCCCCCTCCACCATTCGGAGGTGCATTATTCCCAGCTTGGAGCTTAACGGAGCAATGATCCGCAGTAGCTTAATTAAATAACCACATACAGGATGGGGCTTGTAATTATGTAAGGCCTCCAGTAAATCTTGTCCCGCCTCCCCCCCATAGGCAAGCCGTGCAGGTCTACCCGCACCACAGGGACGAACCAGAAACGTGTCTGGAAACCAAACGTAGGGCAGACTGATACCAGGCAATCAGAGCATTTCTGCAAAACAGAGAAGAGATGCGACCGGTGGGGACGACTCTGGGTCAGACGTCAAGGTGGGAAAACATGACTGAAAGAGATTATTTTTTTTGTAAAGATGGTGGGACGCGGGGCAGCGTGTATGCTGGTCACAACAGCGTCAGTGCATTAGAAGATTAAAACAGAATCGCTCAATACCGAATGACAGAGTGCTCCCCCGATCATCAAGGTGATTCTCATCCCACCATTAAACATGTGGAACCACCACATGGTTTGGTCAACTGAGTCCTGCTCGAGATGGACATAGATAAGAACATAAAAAATATTTATACATACCAAAATAACTACAAGCACCCTTTGGCTCTGTGAACCAACCGTGCTTGTAGCATTTTCCCAAAACTTTACTCCGAATTCTGACCACAATTTAACCATCTTGTTTTCTGCGTCTCAGGAGTTCAAAGAAGCATCTCTCCTTCTAGACTGGATAAACTCAAGAGTTGCACTCTGGGTAAAAGAGACTTGCCTCCAAGGGAGAGCACAATGCATTTCATTTTCAAACCCAATCTCCTATTCATCATGCCCAAACATAAAACCAGCCCATTAATATTCCTCCCAGAAGACCCAGGGGCATGTAGACATACATAACTCAATCTTACTTGCTTCACACCAGTGCCATTTATAATTTCACCCTGTGTATTCCTTAGATTGGGGCTATTTTCCATATGTGTTTCTGTATACATCTGGCTGTGTTTTTTTTACTAAAAGTTTGTTTCTTCCCCCATCCCTTATGGCCACCCAAGACTAGCTCCAGCATGCGGTTACCAGTCCTCACCTTACCACAGTTCCTGACACACACACCATCGGTGATCAGACATTGGTTTTTAATTTCTATGGTGCCACAGGCAGGAATAAATTGGCCTGGAGGGTGGGGTCCTGTTATGGGCCTCTCTAACAGCCCTTACAAACATCTCCATATATCTTCATCTGTGCAATTTCACTGTCATTTTGCAAAGAGACACACACGCACACATGCATGCGAGCGCGCAACTTCTGTGCCGATGCAATGCAATACCCAATCGTTTCTGGGTACCTAAAGGCCAATGGCAATACCAGTACATATATTTGTATCATTGAAGTGCATCATTTTATTTTTTTAAGCAGGTGGGACATGTTTTTCTTAAAGTGCATTCCTGCCACACTTGGATAAGGCAGCAGAAACTGTGCTGTTAAAGTTTCTGTTTTCATTAACTGTATTAGAAGCTGCACTGAACAACCTCTCGCTGTCGACACTAATGAAGTTCACAAGCGTTACAAATGGCACATTTTATGCAACTCTTACTTAGTAAAACTTTCACACTACAGTCATTTCTGTGCCACATGTACAAACTCGCTGTTAAATCTAAGTATTGGCCCAATACCGATAAAAGTACTTTAAACAATTACTGCCTTGATACCGATGTGATTCAAAGTTTTCAGCCTTGTTTTGGTATTTAAAAAAAATAAATGAATGCAAAATTCAAACTCAAGCAGGGCATCACAATTATGATTTAAAAGTACTGCAGCAGACTGAAGGCTGCTCTGTAGAAAATTAAATAGGACGCGGTGTACAATGTCCTTTCTCACAGCAGTTTTTACTGCTTCCATTTGACAGCTGTGATTCACCTGTGATCATCTAGAGCACTAAAAGTGCCTTATAGGCAGAAGACTTAGTCCAGGCCAGGAGGGGTGCTGGGAAATGTGCAGAAAGGCAACATTATGCCTACTTCACAGTAAAGCCTGCAGTGCTGCCCTGTAGCATAAAATTAGCATCCCGATGTGGCTCCTCCCCCACCCACAGTGCCTGGTACAATTTAACAACCAAAAGAGAAGCACAAACCAGGGCACTCAATGGTAATGAAGATACAAACCATGTGACACATTCCTCCCACCTGGACCCACTGAGAACAGACATGCACCATATTGCTGGCCTGCACTGGGCTTCTAGCAGGCAGTGGATGCAGGACTAGTGATGGCTACAGAATACATTCAACAGGCATCCACTGATAGCCTGGGCGTCAGCTGCAGTACATAGCAGGACCACTCAGCTCGGACTAACACACACACACACACACACACACACACTCCTGTGTAAATTAGAGGAATGCTATATATTGAGGGTGGGGCGTTTGTGCTGTTTGTTACAGTATGAGCAAAGCGTTATAGGACGGATGCTTTCAGATTAACTGACCAGTGGATTACTTTGACTGTGTACATATAGCGACACCTCTAAGGAGTCTTTCAGCATCTCTTTCACACTATACAATTAAAGATATGAACAGTTACATCGTCCTCTTTCAGTGAAATGGTTCAGACCAGGAAAAAAGCACATAATGCGAACCAGTGGGTGATACAGAAGCCCCCAGCAGTTGTGCTGTTATATAAACAGCTAAGGCAACTGCCCCTCAGGCAACATGTCCAGTTTTGCACCTTTTGACGTCGAGCATGGTTTTCTAGTCTGCACATTCAAGCAATAAACTACTAAACCAACTACAGTACTTTACTGAATAACAGAATCCAAAAATATATCCCTGTCCAGCCACTTCTTTTCTATTCTTGTGCTAAAACAGGAACTAAATTTTAAATGAAAACAACCCACTAAGTAATAAAATACAAACCAGAAGTTAAAACTATTTTCATTTTTGAACATTTTTCATAAATACAACCTGGAACAGCAAAGCTGTGGGGATAGATACACGTCACAGTGATTCAAGCATAGAGCTGCATTTCAATATAACTGACAGGGAGCTGAAAGAGCAACCGGGTAGGCAAGTTTGCAGACTGGGTGCTCCTCTGTAACCGGGTAAGGCAGGAGACCTTTCTGCTCCGTGAAAAAAGGAATACTCCCACAGCGATGTGGGCAGTGCAGTATTTGTTTTCTTGCCTCCCATTTCTCTTTTGCCCTCGTGATGCCAGTAAACACAGAATGATCTCAAAATCCTGATGCCACAGAGCCAGGGTATGACTAAATAGGACCAAACAGGACCAAAGGCATACATATTGAAGGAAGGGGGGGGGGAAGATCACATGGCAATGTCTGTGCCATCCTGAATGAGGCAGCATGCCACTCCCAGCAACTGCTGCCAGCCAGGAGTCGTCGAAAATGGGGCAGTGATGAATCTTCAGTGACACCTGTGGGGCGTTCAGCCTGGGGTGGAATACTGATTCATAATGCTGACGGCTGGTTAGAGGGCTGTGGGTTCCCACGGGGGTCTCCTTCTCAAAGACAATAGCAGTTTTGAGGCCAGCCGTCCAGAACTACATTACACGTGCCCTTTTGATACTGGACTAAGAGAGATGACCTCCAACCCACAGTAGGAGCATTAGAAGCAAAAATCATCCCTGTTTACTTTTTTAGGAAGGGCATCATGCAGACACAAAAGGCATGTGAACCAAAAGCACGGCACAATGAGACCACAGCAAAAGGAAGGAAGAACTGGACATCACTAGGCCACAATAGCACACACGCTGAACAAAAACAAACAATCTATCAACACATGACCCTTCAAATGACACTCCCACACATCCAATGCCCCTTTGTAGCACTCTGTCTAGGACAAGCTCTGCTGTTGACCCATGTCTGAGGAGTTGGGAGCGAGGGACTCTTCGTTAAATATATTAGCGATGTCTCTTGAGGAAACCCACTGTGCGTTACGAGACCCAAGGCGCCCGCGTTATTTGATCTCGCCTCTGCACAAACAGATGCTTAGAGCTCAACATATTTTCCGAACGTATCTTCAAACACTGTCTGTTACTCTTCTCTCCCTCCCTGCTCCGTTTGCCTGTCTACATCTTCATTGTCAGGCTCCTTATGCCCTGCTCCGACATCCCACCTTTAAATAGCTGCTTTTGATGAAGGCACCCCCCACAGGGTTAAAGTCCATGAGGGGCATTCTGATGAGATGTAGTTTTTGGAACATTCCGGTTCAAACAAAAAGGTGGGTAGTAATTAATGGTTAACAAATGACTGCAATTAGCACCAAACCGGCCAAAACATCCATACACTCCCACATCATAGCAGACATGTGAAGGTCCAAACATAGTAAATAAATAAATGACCCTTCCCATGACCCTATGAAGAAGGTTCATCACCAGCCACCACTCCCATTTTGAGGAACATCCAGTTGCATTTTGTCACTCTAGACTGAAGGTTCACAAACCACATGCTGACAACTCAAGACTGAGGCTTCCAGAAAATGCATACCCAACAGGAAGGGTGTCTAATCATTTCATCCCATCAAACAAAAAACTAGCTACTGATATCTGGGACAGCCCATATTTTAAACAGTTTTTCATAATTGTCTTCAGATATGTGTGTCAAAAGGTATAAAATGTAGACTGGCAGACTTTTTTCAATGGTTAAGATCTGTATTTTGCTACTGCTGATGTCAGAGTCAGCCTTGAAACCCACCTAGGGTGCCATGCTGACTCAGTGCCACACCTTAACAGGTTCCTAAATAAACATAGCCAGCAAATGCAGCATCAACAGTCTGATTTTCCTCAGAAAAGACTAATTCAATCCTTTCCAAAGTTATACTCATGTTATGAGCATCCATGTTACACATTTTCAAAGATAAAAACATTTCCCACTTCATTTACCGATCACATTTCTTCACCTTTCTCTTAAGTTTCTCTGTTGTAGATCAAAAATAAAACAGGGGGACAGGGGGACTCAGAACATCTTTCTAGCATCTTTTACCTGGCTTCTTAATTGTTTGGGCGTCTTTCCCTTCTATCGGCTTCAACTTTGGTGGGTCCTGGACAGAGACCTGTAGCCAGGGATGTCTATTTATCCTTGACACATGATCATTTCACTATTAATCAGTTACAATTAATGTTACAGTTCCCTTTTTTAATGTTTTCTGCAATTCACTGCCCTTTCTGTACTACACTATTTTCTAGTCCTGATGGTCCTAAAATTCAAATGTAACATGTGAATTAACATGCCACCATCTTTGGTGTACAGCACAAAGCAATGAATGGAAAATTGTGAACACAATGCATTATTTTCAGTACTTTTAATATAGTCTTTAATGTTGCCTCATGTTAATAAAAGATAATAGAGAACTGGTGTCTTGTCCGTAGTGTTTGTAACGTAGGGGAACGCAAGACTCGCACTGTATGAGCTGTTAAAGAAAACAGAATAAATGTTTAATTCATTACAGCTTTATCTGTTTTACAATTAAACAAATCAAGGGATTATTATTGAGATTTTATTTATTCTGCAATAGTTGGTGGACAAATAATTTTGTGATACAAAAGGACATCGGGCCAAAGGATGTGTTCACAGGATGAAGTACAAGCGTACTGTAAAATAAAGTATTCCGAAAAAGACCACCCCTGCTAAAGAGGCTTGTGGAATTAACATGTCTGCACATGCAGTAAGGAGACAAACGCCTCCCACACACTTCAGAAACAATCGGACTCATTGTTCCAAGTCGGGTAGCAGCGGGTTGAGCGGCACAAAGCAGCCGTAATCCTCAACACGTGGCCCCTACCTCTCCTGTCCGTCAATGGAGCACCTGAACCTGGGCACGTGCAGACAGACTCGCGGCCCCCGAGAACAGACCGCACCACTTCAAAACGTCTGACCTAATGCCCATTTTCACTGCCAGCAACCGTGATCCCATACTGTTACCAAGTCTAAGTACCGCGTGCTTTGCACCTGCGTCACATTTCACGCAACACTTTGAGGGACATCGTTTCCCGAGTGCAAAGGAACAGAACATCTTTACACAGCACTGCAGAAAATTAGCCTCCAGTGCTGTCTGAAAACAGTAAGTGCAGAACCTGCAGCAGGAAGGCAGCTGGATATTTTGTTTATGTACAACACTGTCAAATCCAAAAAAAACTAGAAGGACTAAGCAGGAAGGGGTTGCTGTTTTTGTGATCTGTTGGGCTTTTTTCTGCTTACACAGAGGAATGTGCTCCCCGTGGCCAGCTGAAGCCAGAGGAGCTCAGCTAATCTAAGCAGGCATGTGCCCCAGGGTCGGGTGTTAGTGGAACATGTCCAACCCTCCCAGTTAACTGCAGCAGAAAAATCAGACCTCGAAGGTGCTGCACTCTAACCCCCATCCCAACTTGCGCCCATCCCAACTAGGGCGGACGCAACAGACGCCTTTTTCTACTCTTATTCCATTACCCTTCCACAAGTACGAGACCCATTTACTGCAAGACGTGGTGGAGAAAAGAGCACGAAAGACCAGTGAGAATTTCTTCTTACACATGCAAGATCTGACTCCTTAAGCTTATCTACTGCTGGTCTAAAAGGCACGTCATTCATTTTATTCTTTAGCAAACTCTATTCAGGGGCACCATTTTAAGGGTGGTTTCACATGGAAGGCACTGAGATGCAGGACCTAACAGCAATAAAACAGAACAGCCCTCTGGGACTCGAGCCCCTCCCTAAGTCTGCACTCCAGCCTGCAAACCCAACTCTGTGTAAATATGTGAATTCAATTCCAGTTTATATCCTTACCACCCTTCTGTCTGATCCATCTGTGCTAAAAATGAAAATTATATCCTTTTTCACAAGAATTTGGTGTCACAAATATACTTTTTAGTGGAACTGAACAAAAGTCTGCTTTCACAGACACAGGGTCACAAGGCAGTGCGGCAATCAGAGCCATCACTTCGTGGAAAGACTGTCCCTGCTTTGCTGGCCTTCAGAAAAGGTACTTGCCCTGAACTACACACTGTATAAATGGGTGAATCACTGTAAGTAGCTTAAAACACAAGCCTAACATTCTTATTTTAGAGAAAAGCACCAAATGAATGGAAACATAGCCACTTCTACCATGGATCTGCAACCTAAGCAGTAGGAGGATCGTGAGTGACAAAGACACAAGGTTATGCCATTTGAGTAAGTGAGCACATTTGCACTACAAGTACTAAACTCTGATACAGTGACATCATTGCCGCACCAAACCACGTGCAGGATCAAACATTCAAAACCCAGGAAAACCCCGACAAGGACCTGAGCTTCAGTTTCGGAGAAAACAGAGACAACTGCACTAAGAAAACGCCCAGACCGGTTCAAGTGCAGCAAATACGCAGGCATTTCATATCCTGATTAAGACCCTTTTTTTAAATCCAAATTTGTCCTGGAAAACATTCTCATCTCCTTCTTATTACACTGCTTTATTATTATTTACAATTAATACCCATGCATGACAAGTAACAGATGAAAAAAATTGATTTTTTATTTAATGAGAGCTTTTCACTTAATGTCTAGAGCTCCTACCACCAGTACAGACTGGAAACAAGACACACATCAGGTATCCAGGTAGAAGCAGCAGGATCCCACAGTAGAGGCTGCAAACTGGTACAGATGTGTTTTTTTATGGACACCAATGCTATCTTGACATTTTTTTATTCCATATTTGTGGGGGATGGGTGACACCCACCCATCTGTGACGACCAGATTTACAATTTCATAGCGACTAACCAAAGAAAACTGCCCTTATTAGGGCCATATCGCAGCAAGGGGAGTTACCAGCCCCTTCAAGGCAAATTAGACATTCAGCTAAATCAGCTTTGTGGCAAAGGTAGGACCTTAGATATGCCTATTTGGAGAATTCTGATCAAGTTTAACCCACCACAATCTTCCGACTGGCTCTAATTCACTGGAATCTGAGCAAAGTATTGGCTTTGGACCACTGGCTTTAGATCACCTCATGGCAGAAATTAATGTAAGTAGTAAATACAAAGGCAGACTATAACTGTACAGTAAGCAGATCTTTCAGAAAAACGGCTTCTGCAAAAACAAATCCTCAGTGGCATCCATTTAGACACTCATTCTCTATATCCTTCTGCCCTGAGAGCAACACCAAAGCATAGTATTTATTAATAAACAAAAACGACGACTGCGCACACAGGCTGCTACCCGTGACATTTAAGGATCTTTTGACAAGGTGCTACCACTCAAAATAAAGGCATCACTTGGTGCTTCTTCAGCTGTGACTGAAACACCGCAGAACACAGAAATCCGAGGAAATCGAAGCGTCTCTGCAGCTGCACTGAGGTGAAATGCCAGTGCACTCTGCGTGGGCTTCGGCACGTCATGAAAGGTGTGAACAAGCACATTCTGCTAGCGCAGAGACATTCAACAAGCCTCCAGACCAAGGAATAATCTACCAGTGTAATACTACTCTTACAATGTAATGAGGCACTATTCCTACAGCAACAGACTGTAGCAACTAGGGCAGCAGGTGGTGTAAAGGGTTAAGTTTGAATCCCAACTGCCACCATAATGACCTTGAGTAAAGTACTTACCCAGAATTACACCAGTAAACATTACCTAGCAGTATAAATGGGAAAATAATTAAATGTAACCTAGTATGGACCGTTGTTGAATTATGGCCAGCTTAGGGATTGCCAGTCAAGTTGTAAGTTTATTTCTTAGTCTGTAGTCCACTATATGGTAACTTCTTCTCAAAGACCTTTTCAAGTTTCTGACCTATTTTGTTGTATTTCTGGCCAGAGTACAGCATATTATGCATACCACTATTAAATAAATCATTAGTGTATTCGTTACCAAAGTTTCTTTTTAAGAACTTAAATTTATTTAGTAAAATGCTTCAAAATTCTGTGCCATACAACAGCGACGTAGTAAGCGCAAGCAACTGGGAGAGGGTTTCCAGCCACAGAAACCCTCAAAACACAATATCACATGTGCTGCGATTGCTTGCCACTGTTCCACTGGTAAGCGCACTGAGCTCGTCGATGGCCAGTCATCGGAGCTACTGGTCCAGAGGCGACGGTCATGGGTATTATGTCACACACAGAGATGGACACGGCAGGTAAATTCAGAGCTGAACTCGCATCGAAACCCTGCCCAAGTGCACCTGCTGTCTCCAGTGCCATAACACAGTATACCTTAACCCAGCAAGACAGCATCACAAAACAACTGGTGCTGCATGTAGATATGACAGTAGGAAGTTTTTTTTACCATTCGTGAGAACAACTAACACCATGGGAGATGCAAGAAGATGGTTGTTAGCTGTGTGTGGTCGCTGCCATAGTGTCACACCACACAGTCTCGTAGGATGTTCACCTTAGCAATGGTTACGCTATGATGTCATGCATGTATAGAGGGCAGGTATACATGTGCAATTTTTTATTGCATTTTTATAACATTTTTTATCTACAGTATAAGTGTTCAATTGTCACAGTATGTTTTTGTACAGCTGTCAGCTATGATTACACTGTGACAGCGTGCATGTGTTGTAGAGGTACTATAGTGTGTCCTTTACAAGATGTTCATGTATATGTTTTAATTAGCTGCAAGATGCTCATTTGCTTATCACAATTCCTTAAAATAGTTCAAAATAAATTTGACCATTTCAGTTCATTTTGTTTTTAAATTATTATTTATTTATTATTATTGACTGTCATAAGTGCAAGTACGTTGTATGTCGTAAGTCAAGAACAGCCTGTATGCAAACCTAATAATGTAGAAGACTTTGGAGAAAACCTCTCAGTTATATTAATACTTAATCATGAGACAAAAGTATCAGAGCAGTGGAATATTAATGAAACTCAAAGGGAAATATGGACTTTAAAGGAATTAATAATTAATACAATATAGGAGGCTGGAAGTACAAGTGCAATATATTCTTCAAAAAAAAAAAAAAAAGCTGAACACGATCTGATGTCTTTAAAATTCCATGGTAACAAAAAGGCAAGTACGTAAATACCGGAACAGTGTGTAAATATTGTTGTTATGCAAGATAACAATGGCGTCACAATAGCCAAGAGAAGCATAAAGAGAGCTTCTGGATCACTGTGTCCTGCTGGTGCTGGAGTCTTGGGTACCGTGATCCTGGCTGTGACAGCCAGAGAGAGACGCCCGTCTGCTGCATTGTGTATTGTATTCTAAGTAGGGTTTTCTGCTCCTCGTGTGGAGCGGGCTGGGCTGGGGGCGCACGCAAAGCTCCCTGCATTTTCTGCCAGATTAAGGTTGGGCTCTGGGTTTAACAGGGTGTGAAAGCTACAGATGGCCAGGCTGGGATCTGTTCATCATCCCACCCGTCAGGTCTGATGAAGCCTGGGTGGTGATGTACGATGCCCCCCCCACCCAAGACCTGCCCACAGGTATACCGGTGTTGGGGTTGGGCAGGAGGGCTACTGGTCTCCAGTCTGCATTTCAGGACTTCTACACCTTCAGAAGTAGTGCTTAAGACGCTTTGTAATTAGAAGGATCTCGGTCCAAATCCCGCTCTTGTCGTAGCGCCTCTGAGCAAAGTATTTACCATCAAATCATACAGTACAAATACCCAGCTGTATAAATGGGTAAATAATTGTAAGCTGTTTGACTAAAATCATTCAGTAAATTGAAAAGTAAACACATTGTAAATGCATTGATTATGTGTGTGCAAATGTGTTTGCACATTTAGGTTGCCTGTTTTTGAGTTTTGCTGGGGCGACGTTTGAAATAATTCATTACATTACACCAGTGAGGTTAATGTTAATTCCCTAAAATGACTTTTCGCGTGCAAAATGTGGACGGTACATCAAAGGAAGCATATACTTAGCTTGAAAAAACTCCTTCCACCCAGCTGCTTAGCCAGCAGGGGGCACCACGGTGCAGTAACTCGATTACAAGTGATCGGAAAAGCTATCAATCACAGCGGTGCCACTTGCACGCTGGTTCTGGCTCCTTTGCAGACCCTGAGCCCGTGTTCTCTACTGTACTCCACGGTCCTGCATGTGACCCCTGTTCCCAGCTCAAAGGTACCATCAGCTCCTTTCATGTGCAGCTACTGAAACCTGACTTGAAAGCGATGACCACTGTATGGGCAAGGTGCCTGGTCTGACCCACAGGTTTGAGGAAATCACCTCAAAAAGCGCTACTGTGAAACGCGCGACAAGTAAACGTCTCATTGGTAAAAGAGTTCTGTAAATGCCGTCAGATTTCCATTACCAAACAGAAATGAAAAAGGTGAGCGTTAACCGCCAAAAATAAGTCAAAACCACACCGCTTGGCTGCTAAGGCATCAAACCACCCCTTGACTTGCAGGCTCGACTGATCCAAAAGCAGCGAGAGCCAAAGCCGAACGACCCCCAACGGGCAGTCCTCCTTCCTCCGTTCAAAGAGGCGCACGTATACAAATCTGAGCAGACTCAATTTGGTCTGAAAGCAAAGATAACCATCGAGGTGCTATTATTAGCCTGGTAGGGCCTGTTCAAGTGTGCGATCTCAACGATTAATTGATTGTGCGATTTAAACTGGTAGCCGAGCGCCAGTGCAGCTTGCCACCGAGCGATCCTCGAATTGAAAATGCAACCCCTGCCACCTAAAACCTGACCTGTACTTGGTGGCACCTCAATTGAGGGTCTGGCGTGCAGCGGCCCAACCTTGATACCTCTGCAGAGCACGAGCAGCTCTGGACACACTGGTCAGAAAAGGGATGACGTGGCAGAGAGATGGGAAGTGGGCAGCACATAAGGAAGAGTAGGCCTCACCAACCACCTATGTCAGAACCTTTACCCCCTAACCCTATCAGCCATCTTGCCCCCTCCCACCTTGCTTCTTTCTTAAAATCTGTCCCAGTCCATTCCCACTTATGCTTCTCTATACCCATCTACACCTCCATCTGCCCTTATCTCTTCCTTAAAATAAGCAATCTAACTCTTCCTTAAAATAAGCAATCTAACTCTTCCTTATAAACCCTCATCCAATCATCTACCTCCACCTACTTTGTTCCCACCTTTGTCTCTCCCTCCCTCACTCACACATCAGGCTTATTTCAGCTTTTTGTCTTGTCCACAGCTGTGCGTCTAGAAAGTGACTGAGGGTCAATCAGTCCAAACCGTAGAGGATTGAAGCAGCCAAGCCTGAGGCTGTGCCACAGGTCCAACAGCGTGCAGAGTCCCATCCCCCACCCATGGAGCAGAGCGGCCAACAGAACCACCTGGGACTGAGCAGAGAACCACTTGGAAATCATCACTGCCAACCCATTCAGAAAGTGCAATAATGAAATACAATCAGAGCTGGAAGGAACTACTTATTTTTACATCTTAGAAACTCTATTGTACTCAAGGGGGATTGTGATCAATTTCAATCCAGGCTTAGGGTAGAACCTTAAATCAGGTTTAAATTAATGTGCTGTTTTTTCCTTCATCGTTATTTGTGATATAAATATTAATAACTCACTCCTTCCTCCACCACTGAACAGTAACCGACGGCCATTCGGGGCACAAGTTCTTGCTGCCGTTGCAGAAAACAAGCGTTTAATTTGTGTTCTGGATAGCAGTTCACCCGTTCATTTAATTTTTTTTTTTAAATCATCCAACCCTCCAAACCCACACCATCAATAGGGTCCAGCAGCTGCACAGCACTAATGCCTGGACTTTCTGCATGAAATGACAGAGAAATAATGGATCGCTGGTATTCTGGGAGACCTGCTTGAAATAGCTTATTATTAGAGAGTCATCATTTTTGCTTTGCTAACAAACACATGGGTGCTGGCATACATCTGCAAGGAGGGATTCGGGCAGCGTCAAACATTCACATGTACTGCTTGAAGGTGAGTATCAATCCGCTAACAAGGGAATAAACTGCGGCTGCTTCAGCAGCATCACCTACTCAAACCACCAGCCATGTAAAACAATCCCACTGTCTAAAACGTCACACACAAAAACCTCAAAAGGTGAACTGGCTAATTTGGGAAGCTGTTTAAGAACCAGACTGTCATCCTGAAGGTGGAAAGTGGTGGAAGTCATTTTAGCTGAAAGCATCTAGCACAGAAAAATTAACTATCAAACTAACATCACATCTTGCTTCACGCTCCTGATCCACCACAGGAACACATGCTGAACATTCTGTTCCTTTAAAATGACATTAAAATAATTAAAACTAGCAGACATGCTACCAGAATTTAAAAAAGCAGAAAATAAAAATGGAAACACTGGAGAAAGACCTGAACCACCCAGGCAATATTTCAGCCTGGTTTCTCCACAGGTCTCATGTAGAGCACAGCAGTTTAGAAATGGAGCACTGAAGATGGGTGCCAGCTGCTACACAGCAAAGTTTACAGTGAAATCCCAGTGCACTGTTCCCATGGCGACGGCGACGCACTGCTCGGAGAGGTGGGGTGTGAGCAAGTGGCGGGGCGAGAAAGAAGCGTCACTGGAGTCTCCGCTTCGGGAAATCAGGGTGAGAAACAGGTACCCGTTTCGCGGTCGGACAACCACCATTGGAACAGGTCAGGTTCTCACAACGGTTCTGCAGAACAAGCTCAATACCATTGTAACACGTGGGGCCACAACCTCCTTACACAACACACCAGCAGTTGCGGAAAATATTCTAAACCTCAGAAAACATACCAATGAAAGGCAACTTTTACCCTCAACATTTGTGGGTATCTATCAGTCTCTTTTCTAATCCTTTCATATTTTAGTGCAAAGCTGTGACCCAAACCACCTTTGTATTGAAAACAAAGTGATAAAGTGGTGTACACACCAAGGGTTTTCATAAGCTAATGGTCACCATGGCATCTGATGTACCAGAAGGTTCCATCAAGACCAGCAGTTAGCATTAAAGTGAGCATGAGCCTGTTTATGGCAGTGTGCCTCCCTTAACCCTATCCCTAACCCACAGCCTGGATCTGACCACTCTGCTGGGGGGGGGGGTTACCATTCAAAACCACCAACGATCTGTTTATCCAAACCTCTCCATGACAACATACTTATCTCTCCGTAAAGGATTATGTGTGCTAAAAAATATGGCAGAGCAAGATAAGAAACAAGGCATAAAAATGAGTGCAATGAACCAATCACTATGATACGCGAGAAGTTACACTGGATACACTGTATTAAGCATTTTCCCCATCTATCCTTATATATCGGTCAGATGTAGATCATTATCAACAACACACATGACTCAGCCAGGGATGAAAAATGGTTATCGACAAAATCACACAAATTATAACAATTACAGAAAGAAAGAGCGGAGGTGCCTGAGCCACGTCAGTGTCCTTGCAGCCTGACCCATGAGGCAGATGTCCGCGCTTCCTGTGGAGCACTCCTGTGGGTCTGCCAGGCTTCTCTGACCATGCCTCTCCACAGTTCTTGCTACGTCCTTGAAAGGCAGCGCACGTGTGCACGTACGCATCCCAGTGGTTTTATGCAAACGTATGAGATTCTCAAGGTGCATCACTGCGCTTCTTCATATATGATAGTTTGAATACTGCTTGTGTGCAGGATGTTTTTTTCTATGAGGAAGTGCGGGTGGGTGTGTGTGTGTGTCTGTGAGAAAGCTAAGTATCTATCAGACTGTTCGACCACATCCAAGCCACGCAGGTCCAAGTCACAGTGGCAGCGGAGGGGACATCACAGAACTGACGGACAGCTGTGAAAAAGCATGAGACTCCACTAGCGTCACAAAGCCCAGGGCTTCTCTTCCATCTTAGACGGCCCATTTTCTTATGTCCCCGTTTACAGACCTGCCTCTCTACTCACACCCCTGGTCTTCCAATTTCCACTGGTGACCCCTCAAGAGGGAAAGTGCACCTCACCGAGAAAACCACTAACAGTACGGTTCGAGGTTTGCGTATTTACTGTTACATCTGCCCATGTTTGGTCTTTGAAAACTACTAAAGACAAAGAATATAGCACTTGTTTACCTCTACTACAACCCAGACAGCTGCACAAAAATACCTCAGAAAGTTTAAAAAAAAAAAAAAAAAAAATCCTCGGTGGACATGTTCAGATGTTTTCGATTTCCTCCTAATCTCTAGCAGGGTATTGATCAAGGCAGGTGTGTCCAGCCCCCCACCCCTGCTCTGGGCTTTCCATCAATAATGGAGTCTTGGGACACCAGCGGCGCATCTCCCGCGTGTGAATAATACATCACTACTGGGCCAACACACCACCATTTCATTTTCATTTGACGCCCGGCCTTTACCGCGGTGTACTGCTGTTTATCAGCGTTGTTATCAGTGTTGCTGGAGAACCGCCGTCACCATGATGAGCATTAAAAGTGTCACTCGGTTACAAGCCACCAGGTGAAGAGGGGCCTGTAACCATGAAGCCCGAGTCAGGCAGCAGACGTGTTAGGTCCCATCCTGAGAACAACATGTGAAGGGGGCGTCCCCAGAGTAGGACTTCACCTTCCATCTCAAACCCCCCCAGCCGTCTACGCAGGCCTACGTATTCACCTGCACCTCACCTGCGCCACTATACTGCACCCTAAACCTCACGGAGCCCCACGCTACACAAAGACCGGGAGCCGAACCCCAGCGTCAGCACACACCATCCACGCAGATCGGAGTCGCTGTCAGCCGTCAAATGGGGCAACCAGGCCAGTGGGCCGTCTCCTAAACCTGCCCGGTTACCACGGGGGTCCGCCGTCTGGCCAGGGGGGCCGTGCCGGGTCGTTCTTTGTTAAGAGATCAGCCGCGTGCAGCAGTCAAATAATGGTGGAGAAACGGGCTGAAGGAGAGACGGTGGCGACCGCCAGCCAACAGCATCTCAGTCTGTGGGCGTTTGAGAGACGCGTTTTACTGGCAAAGAGGAGCGGGGACACGGATGCACCGCGGCACAGCAACCCCGGCAGCGCCGAGTTCCAACATGTCTGCAGTTGGCGTGTGTGCGCGCGCGTGTACGTGTGTCCATCCCGTGTCCCCGTGTAAACGGGAATGCGGCTCCGTTCACTGCCCGCTCGCGCTACGCACACGGGTGAGGTGAAGCGAGCAGGAGGAGGAGGAGGAGGATGATGATGGTGATGGTGATGTGTCGATGGTGGAGACGGTGATGCTCCGCTGTTGTTCTTACCAGGTTCAGGACCGTCTCCACGATGTCTCTGTTGCTGACCTCCCCGACCTGGATGAGCCCGATGAGCACCGCGAATTTCATCTTGATATTCCGGATCGGAACCGTCGGGTTGATCACCCCAGCCGGCAGAACCACGGAGCCCGAACTGGACACCATCACGTCCGCCGCCGCGGAGCCTGTGGCCGCTTGCTGCCCGAGTCCCGCAGGCGGCTCCCGGTCCGAGAGCGAGACCGAACCCGGCGCCGACAGCGGTTTCTCGCCCGACATTTCCGCCCGAATCGGAAGGAGCGGCCGCGGATTCACCTGCTGAGCACCGCCGCCGACCGTGCGAAAAGCATCCAGTAGAAAAATGAAGAATGTTCTCGAATAATGATGCGGAGAGAAAAATCCTCCCTTTTAACAAAATCCACACCGTCCTCCTGCACGCGCATAAGCTCGTACACGGCAGCTGGAGTGTGAAGGGATGGAGGCGACAGCGTCTTTCTCCCGACGAGAGGCGGACCGCGGCGCAGCCTCGAGCTCGCGCTCTTCTCAGGCTTCCTCCGCCATGACGACGCCCCCTGGCTGCAGTACCGCTCGCCACGCCTGCGCGCTGCTAGAGGCTGCGCGTGCGGCGCGCGGAGGTGGAGGTGGCTGGCGGGAGGGAGGGGGACGCGGTGGTACGAGAAGAGCGTTCCGTTTCACACCGTCACAACAGACACAGGCAAAGTACCGCTCAATTTCCTTACGAACCTGCGCTCCAGCACTCGACCATATTACGTGAATAAAAGTTGCGACGAAGGCCTCATCTGTCCTCGTTTTTCCGGGCAGGTCAGGTCAGGTCAGGTCAGGGCAGGGTGTGGGAAAGATTCAGTATGTATGGATGGAGGAAGCAGGTGCATCCCCGGCCTCGGTCACTCTGCACATCCCTCCTTACCTCCTGCACCTTGCAATCGTTGTCCATCTTCTGTGACAGGTGGTCCGTGTCGGGAATCACTGAAGACCGTCAGCCTGTTCTGGGCCTCATCTCAGGGATTCAGTTGAGTCTGGATCCCGTTCCTTCCAGGACCTGTAGTGTCGGGAATATGAGAGGTTTTCAGCAAACTGCAACGTAGAAGAACTAATGCAGAACAATTGTGATCCATCAGAAGGTAGCAATTAATTAAAAGGTAATATCCATCCTTAACGGTAAATACAATTTACCAAATATTGCGATTCCTCACGGTGTCAACACGACACTGTACTTATTTGCAAGCTATTTCAAAGTTCAATATTAGAAAAAAATACTAGGATGAAAAACTAAAGCAAAAATTGTAACAATTAAATTCCACTGCAACCAATAATGGAAACAATATGAATATATAAATTAAAAATGAGCATGAACTATTAATGTGAACAGTGGGTTCCCTTATACAGTATGTCGAATCATGTTAAAATAGTGTTTTAACCCCAAGATATGATCAGTGTTATCAATAATAGAACAAAGTAAAAGAATCCCCCTTTATCATTCTAACCCCCCCCCCCTCCACACACACACACACACACAGCACCTCCTTTAATCTTTACAGAGCGGAAATCTCCAGACTGAAAGTTTACTCAGTTCAACTCCAGACAGACAGAATGTTTTTGGCTCAGTCTGCATTGATGACATTGCTATCGTCATGGAGCTGCGTGTTCATTTACAGCTAAGGTCCACCTTCAAAGCAGGGTTTTAAGCATCACAGAGGTGGTGTGTCTATAGATGGGGAAAAGCTTTTAGCGCCGTTCTCACCCTCTTCCCCCTACTCTACTCGCTGCTGCCGTCTTTCTCACTTATAACCCTTTCTGTGCTTAATGTGTCCCTCTCCTGCGTCACCGTAAACTGGGACGTTTCAAGCTGTCATCCACTGACAGACAGATGGAGAAGGATGATGGGAAGCTGAGGTTCTGGTCTCCAGCTTTTGTACTTTATATTTGAAGACCGTCTACATTCTCGGCACTGAAGCCGACTGAAACTGTTCATCCTGAGCTTTTGGATTCATCCTGCTACTGATCCAGTTTTAATCATTTTCTAACCCTAAATTATACTTGCCAAGTAAACTGATGATAACAATAACTTGGTCACTGACACTGCTTGAAATTTAAAAAAAACATTGCTAGAAAGATTGATTTTTCAAAGCCAAAAATATTATTGAACATTTTCATTTGAATTAATTTTCCCTGACTAAAACGACAGTGGCCGGAACATGACTAACTTGTTTTGCTTTTTTTTTAATCATGTTATAAACAAACAAAAATTGCCACTTGATCTTCCTTCTATTTTGTTATCTTCATCGAACTACGGCATGCTGGGAAAAAGGGGGGGGGGGGTAAAGGGCATCTCTGTCAAAGGCTCAGCACTTCAAAGATTAGCTTCATCTGGGCCTGAGAAGGAGCACAGTGATGATTGACAGGACTCTGCCTTTATCCAGCCATTGTGCCGCAGCCTTCGCCGTGTGCAGAGAGACACGTCAGTAACATCTGTGCTGCTCACTAAACTTCTACCAGAGCAGCAATATGGCATCCTGCCTACCCACTGCTGGGGAGCTGAAAGCTACAGCCATCAAAGTGTGAAGACTTGAAAGATGAGGCCCTGCGCAGAATCCAATATCCCTGTTTAGGAATGACCTGTGCTGGCCAGCCTGGCTATTGCTACCAAGTGTGACTCCTAACCCTCCGCAATCAAAAAAGTCCCGTTTGGCACACACCCCCGTCACTGCCGTTCGGGTCAATTACCACGACTGTAAATAAAACTGGGGGTTAATCCCATTTTCACATCCGAGTGTGTGTCTCACCACGGGTCTGTCACCAGGTTTCCGTACGCCTTCAGCAAGACACACGGCTGTGCGGGATAAACTTGGTGTGTCCTCTCACCTGAGATCACCCCCCCCGCGTGATACAAGAGTTCACACAACACCTGTTGGCTGACCTCAGTTGCTGAAGATGCAGAATTTGAAAGCAAGTTTAGAGCATGAATCGTGCAGTGATCCTCAACCACAGCTGTCAGCTGAGATCTGCTAGTATCTCCATATTATTATGCGGTTGTGACACACTCTACTGACACTCAGCACAAGTCCTTGTAGTCAGGGATGAGCTTCTAATGTGGTAATCTATAGCGCCGTGGATATATCCAAGGTCAAAAATCAAGGGTACAACTCATGAAGCGTGGTTCATTTTGAATATTTCCTCAGCCACTGCACCTATGGTCTCATTTCCACAAGCCTTCACTTCAGTTACCACGTTTCAAAAGGGAAATTCATCTAAAAAAAATGTTACAAACAGTTTGAGTGACACCTGTGGTGCAGGAGAATGGTGGACATGATTTGAATGCTGGTTGTGCTTCCAAACTAACAGAACCTGCATCGTTGTTTAAATTATAAAATACATCAGAGAAGTTCAGCTATCTGAGCTGCCGACTGTGATAAATAACTGCTGCCCGGATGGATAAAGCCAGGTGAATGGGATGGAATGAAAACCCACATAGACATCACCCTACAGAAATTGAGACCCTAGTTTTATCTTTTTTTTCCTGTAATGCAATACTTGTGAAATGCACTTTCAGTTAATCTTCCTAATTTTACAAAATGTTATTTCAAATAAACAAAAGTATATACTGTGCAGTATTTGCCATGTTTATATACAGGAAAGGACATTTGAGTGGGTGGATTCAAATCTGAAGCAACTAAATCAGAATTACAACAAACTACACAATTGAATTGTATCAACGTGAATAAAAATTTCCAGTACTGTTAGTTATATAAGGTAAGATTATCTGAATTGAAGTAAACTAGTCAGTTCCAGTAGTGGAGGTGTACTGTGTTTAAAGCTGATGACTTATTTGGTACAAAAAGAGAAAAGCTGTTGACAAAGTCAGCCAAAAATGAAAATCCCGCAAAAAAAAAAAGATGGACGGCGATGGAAGTTGAAGCTCATCCACAAGCATAGATGGAACATTTAACACAATTACTGCTAAAAAAAATAAATAAACAAAATTAACAAGTTGGTGACCAGGTCTCAAGTAGACTGCACATCATTAACTTTTCATCTAGAAATAATGCACATAGAACCTGGACGTTTGAGCATTGAGGGGAAAAGTAATATGATCCCCAGAGTCACATTTTACTTTGTTTTCCTACAACTGGACAGGTTTATATCATCTGAAAAAAGCAGATGCTTTCAACCCATATTGTCTTTTGCTAAATATTAAACATATTGGTGCACCTGTAAAGGTACAAGCAGCCATGTTCTGGGGGGCAGTAAGATTATTGCGCTGCGTGATCATACAATGTCCACACTTTAATGAAGCTCTTCTAAATGACCAGCGGCATCCTGCCACTTCATCAGTCTTTCCTATGTTCTAAGACAATAAAATGAGAAGATGACGGAGGACAGGATGCAAAGTACATTTTCACAGTCCTCAAAAACCCAGAGACTCCCTTTCCTGAAAAATGCTCTGGTACTCGATCCCCGCGGGGTTGAGCCCGGCTGAGTCCGCGTGGAGTTTGCGTGTTCTCCCCACATCTGTGTGGGCTTCCTCCCACAATCCAAATACATGTTTCAGGTTAACTGGTGACTAAATTACATATAGCGTGTCAATGTGTACGTGTGCGACGCCACGTTTTTGCTGAGCGCACGGTGAGGCCGGGATACACTCCGGACTGCCACAATCCCGACCAGGGCAAGTGGATAATGAATAGTGAGTGAATGAGTGGCTTAACCATTGTATGCTGCTATAATCAGTAACAACTGTTAAGGGGGAGGTGCTGAAAAAAATCTGTTCTCTTACCTTGATCTTTGCATGTTGAAAGTAGCTTTTAGAGCTTCTTAAACTGTCAGTGTGCGAGGAGTATGCACACTAATTGGTGGATATTAAAACCCTGTTAAATCACAACTGCTGTACTGAACTCACCCTGACAGGATTACCCATTTGTGTGAGGAGAGGATTCTACCAAATAGACAGCAAACTTCCTAAGAAAATTATGGCTTGCATGGCCAGGACCTTTTTGTGGGAAACCAAGCTGGTAAATGTACCGCAGTAGAAGTTTCACTGTTGTACAGCTGATGGTGCAAAGGTTTGAGATTGTACATAAAACAAAAAAGTACAGCAAATCTGATCAAATCTTTGAAAAATCATTTGCATTATCATATAGGGTGAATGTTTCTAAAGGAAGAAATTTGAATACTTAGGTCACCCACATTTATGGAGGGAACTTCTTTTCTGGACCATAACAAACATTTTCTTTCCTTTCTTGCCTGTGCAAATACTCACATCCATTCTTCATTCTTTTGCATATATTCTATAAGTTAAAAAAAAAAACTATAAAAAGAAAAAAAAACAATTGCTTGATAAAAATAAGTACAACAAGAAAATGTTTAATTATCTGAGTTGGATCCTCTCACACACACACACACACACACAAACTGGCACACATAAGCAGCATCACAAATGCACACTAACAGACACAAAACACCAGATGCAGTGTGACAGTGTGTGCTGTGTGGTGTCAATCTGCCAGTTCCCCACCCTGTGCCATTTCAATCTGGCCTACATCTCCAATCGGCACTCTGCCGTCACTGTCGTGTCAGCCTCATCCCACAGCTTGCCGAGCTCATGCATCTCCGCTCACCCAAGCTAAAAATAAACACCTTGGAGACACACACACTCCCTCTCTCTTTTCTATTTCCCAGAATCCTCTGCTCTCAGACGGTGGAGACGACGCTTCCTGCATCCATAGAAGCTTTCACAGACTGGTTGGTAATGGCTTTACACAAAGAGAAGCTTCTATCTAACACACGGCCAACTCCTCCAGAGAAGAACCAAACTTGTGAAGACAGGTTTGTCCTCCCACAGTTGCATCCTTGACATTGCCCGAATTCAGCACATTAACTGCTACAATAAAATATGCAATTTTCTACATCGCTGTCTTATGTTATGCTGAGCATCACAGGAGTGTAAGCAGGTAGTGTAGAAAGTAAACTACAAATAAGCTCCTTAGATAGAAGCTGTTGTACCATTCAGATCCTGGATTTAAGCCTAATTGTTTACGCAAAAGAGCCAGCTGTGAACATGTAAAAGGTAAAATTATGAACTTCACTTAGACTGAACCACTGGACCACAGTTTCAAGCAGTGGCCAGTGTTAGGCTGGAAGGCACGTTGCAGGAGTCAAAGAAATATTATACATATGGCAGCAACCTGAGCAAGAGCTCAAGCTGAATTTCAGCTTCCAATTCCAAACTATCGATGGTATTTTAAAATTCTTCAACAAAATGTCTTCGAAAAAGGTGTACGAGATGATTCTAACTCACCAGACTGAACCAGAATGAACAGACTAAGAAATCTGAGACACTTTCAAAAGCTTGGAAAAAAAAAAAAGACATTTTTGAAAGCCGAAAAAAGAAAACTGTCATGTTAGTGTCATCTGGTGTTGGGCTGCTGGAGATGTTTACCAGTGACAGGAACCTGTCCTTGGCATTAAAAGTCAAAGCGCTATAGGCATGCCTGAGAGGAGTGGAGAGAAAGGGCCCACACCCCCGTTGGAGGATGGCCACCTCTGCAGTGGAGGGGGTGGGGTGCTGCCAGCTTGTGCATCAACCCTCCCTATTGTTATGTTCTCCAGGAAAACAAAAGGGGCCATTCATCCTGCAGAATATACTTTAAATGAATACATGTCCTGGTTGCCATCACCTTCTGTCTTCCTTTCTACTGTTATTTTATGATGCTGGACTGTTAAGAATCACTAAACGCACCATTAATAAGACACATTAATTTGATAAGCCCAAGTTCTGAGACAAAGTGAGGTGAAGCCTTATGTGTATTTGACAGCTCATTTTGTGTTCTGTGAGCACAAACCACTGAGTCTGTCTGAGAAGCCATTCTTAAATAGAGGATGCGATGTCACAGATGGATACATATAAATGTCCACACATGCACGCGCGCGCACACACACCCACACCCACACAGAATGTGAAAAAGCCTGTTGGGGAAAATCTTGTGCAAATTATGTCACTGCCTAAATTATTATTAAAATGTACTAAATTATGTCTCCAAACATCAAAATGAAATATACAATTCGTAAAACACTCAAAACCAGATGTTTTGCAGAATATGGCTTTTCAGAGGTAACAATCAGTGCTTGAAGTGTAAAAGAAATAAGTGCCAAAGCTCCCCTTTCTGGCATGTTTGCAGGTGTATCTGTCAGTACCAGCAAACTATTAAGTAAAAATGTTGAATTTCTGCAGTGAATATAAGATAACAGGACTGCTGATGTTCAAAATACATATTACTTTAAAAAAGGGGACAGAGTGATTTCAAATGAATGGCAGGAAAGCAGTGTGCAAACTGCCTTACAGAGTAACTTAATGCACACTGGGTGGGGAAATGTAGCTATGAAGGACATTACAAATAATCTCCATGTACTACAGCAGCCGTTTGCTAGGAGAGATCCCAGCCAACGGATCTGGTTGTCAAGAGGGGAAGAAAAGAGAATTTATGATAAGTGCTGGAATGAAGAAAAAGTCCAGAGAGCAAAACGTATAAGTACCATTACTGAGTACAGCTGAATACTGGCCCACTGCAAGCTCTGGTTGCTTCACTGGCTGTCAGGCTCATTGTTGACACAAAATAATACGTCTTTTCTCTGTTTCACGCTGGTAATTAATCCAGTTTATACATCCTCACCCCAGATATAACTTGCCACATTTCTTGTACAGCTACTTACCGACTGTATTTATTGTTACATTACTAAATTTGGTTTCTGCAAATAACAGATACGGTCAATTAAGTATGTGACCACACAAAGCTGATGACAAGTGGAAATTTGGAAAAAGACACCTTAGTATTATTACGCTGCTTCTGTCCTCCGGGTGTGAGCTCCTCCAGCAATACTGCTGTGGACACTCACACACACAAGGATCCACATCCAGCAGCTATAAGACTATGGCTTAAAACTGCACGTGCACGGGACGCTCGAGCACACAAAAGCCCTGAATTCAAAGAAACCCGGGAGAAAAGAAAGACGGGGGCATCACCAAGGCAACTACAGCTGTGTCCAGCATGCATCCCGTCTTTTTCGCTTACTGCACCATCTCTGCACATCTCCACAGTGCAGGACTTTGCATTAAAGGGTTGAATCCCCCAGCCTACAAAGGTATCATGGACGCCAGTACTGGAAAAAAACCGAATGTTTATAATTATATAGCTGCCTTGTTCGTGAGTTCATATTTACCTCTGTTAAGCAAGAGAGCGACTCGGGTGGTTTGAAGAGGCCTCCTCTACCCATGGATACTTGTGACCGAGTCCTTACGTACGTTTGTGCGTGTGGGATTTTCAAAGAGCAGCAGCTGAGCTTGGTAGCTTTGGGAGCAGAATAAATGCACAGTGTTCGATAAAACGTTCTCCAACAATGCTGTACCATTACAGCGCTGGCGGGAAACACTGCACTGTGCCATTTACCCTGATTACTGTCACTTGCTGTCGTGGATTTGTGTCTTCCATTGCTCCAAATGTTTCTGATATAGCGGCTAAGTACATCATTCTGAATAAAGTAATACTACACATTTATTCAGCGTGAATGTATTCCACCTTGTATACTGCTGCATGTTTAATTCAGCTCTTGCCCTTGTGTTCTCGTGTGAGTGTTTCCCAGGAGTTGAAGCTGTGTCGCCCAAATGGTACCCTGCATCCTTTATTCCCCCACCCTGTATAAACAAGACAGGAGCAAGGTAGCGAAAAAGTTATTTCAGGTCAAGTTACTTCTGCTTGACTGTAGGGCTAAGAGACAACATCCCTGTCTGTTAAGGCATGAGGCAGTAGGCATGGAAACAACAGGGACAATTAGTGCAATTACTCAGTTACTCAGAAACATCCGCAATTATCTGTCCTTTCCGATCCTATACGCCGGTCAATTAAGAGGCATAATTAAAATATCCCACAGTGAATTTCTACATTTACAGAACTAAAACAAGCATGAGGCCCTGCAGCCAGTTAACCTCTACGTGCCTCTGGTAAAGCGGGAGGTAATTTGTTTCCAGCGTTGTTGATTGTCCATCAGCAGGAGCCCCGACTCCGTGAAAGACAGACTCTCCGGGGCTTTTAAAAAGGGCCAACTGAATGATCGACTGGTGAAGAGCAAACCCACTGGGGCTCATCACTAATTCATCCTTTTGATCTTTTATTTATTAATGCCCTTCTTAAAGAGTTGTGGTTTATGGGCCACTGCCATATTTTGGCACCCGCTTGCCAGGCAGCATTCCATGCTGGTTTTAGTGGGCTGCTCTGCATGTGATGGGGGCTTCCACTTCAGTGGCCTGTCTCCTGGACAGAGAGAGGCTACATGTGTTAAATGTAAATTGATTTGCTCAATGAATCTTTGTTTCCTTATCCCCTCTGAGACTGGCAAGTAACCTAACAAACGTAATTTGGCCAAGTCACCGAACCAGCACATCAACTGACTGCAATTTTTCCACGGCGCTGGGTAGGTGGTGTCATGCAGGAGAGCCGTCTGCTCGACGCTGCACAGCTGCATCCTTCTCTGCGGGTGCCCTAAAAGCTGCAGACGCCCAGCTCATGCATGACAGGATAGGACTGCAAACGTCCGCTAATATAACGTCGGGAACTTTCCACCCACACCCCACACCCCCCACCCCGACCCTGGGAGACACCTGTAATGCGCATCTTTTTCTGACCAGCAGAGGGCGAGCAAGTGCTTTCTCTGCCAAACACTTTCGGCACAATAGAGGCGCTGCTGCCTGAGAGACTCAGCGCCCAAAACAAAATCAATTTAAGCTTCATTGGGGGTGGGGGGGGGGTCTTTGGATGCGACTTCCTCCCGTGGCATTTATTTCCTCCGCCGGGTTAGTTATGCTTGACAAAGACATGTCAGTCCACTGCACAAATGAAGCCACCGTGCTGTCACCCAGTTGTGTATATTCAGGGGAAGGCGATTAAATATTGATCTGTCGCCATGTCGCCTCGGCGCTGTGGACGGAGGACGGATCAGAAATACAGTCCCTGCGACTTGAAAACGAGCCAATTGTCTGATGACCTTTCCACGTCTTTCAGACTCCTCTCGCACTTCTGTTTTCCTGAGCGCCTCTTGTTCCGCTTACGCTTAAACAGCGCCCCCGGGGGGACAACTGTTACTCTACATGCTGTTAACTGGCAGTCTTTTCTTATAAATATAATATAAAAATATACATGCACCCCTCCTAAACCTGATGTTAACCTTTTCTCGAACACGCGTCTGACAGCGGATTTTCAGAGAGCAGCAGCCTATGTTCCATTATTTTAAACGGAATAATAATAATACGTTCCCAGCATCCCCCAGACCGCCCAACCGACTTCCCTAAATGTCACTAAAACACCCTTAACAGCCATATAACGGTCAACCAAAGATTTCTTCACAAGCTTTCCCATGTTCTTGAAAGACATCTTGGCTTGATAATGTGGGAAGATGGTAGCGATAATTCCCACCAACAGCAGATGGTATGCGAAGAACAGCTGAGATAGGACTGCAGCACCGGTGCCTTTCCTCACTGCTTCTGACCGGGTGTTACTGTCCCGGGTTAATTCCACCTAAGCAGGGGTCCACTGACAGTATCGCATTTACTGTGAACAGTTTAACAGCTGTGCTCTTTCTGGCCAACGCACACATATATCACAAAACCCATCCATGCAATTTTACAGCTAAATGCTCCACTTCATTCAGTTAAGTAACACATCCGTAATGCCCCACGTTTTAAAGCAATACTTTCACAACGCTAACAGTACATCCTACTTTGAACTTTTTTCCGGGTTTTTTTTTGGGTACAAGTTTCCGCAATTCATTATGGCGAATATTCAGATAGCCCGAGTTCATATTGGGAGGGGAACCTATATGAGATCTACAGGGAAACCATACCCAACAACTGATTTGTGTTGGGTAATCAAAAAAATAACAAAAATAATTTTTTTTTCTGTATAATTGTTTATGAAATGCACACAGTCAAGAAAATTTTACATTTTATATTTTGTAAAGGAGAAATATTATCATGTCCAAAATTAAATCTAACGTTAAACTGTATTTAACTGATTTCCTGCACCATAGCATCACCTAAGTGATTTTTCAGTAGGATATTTTACATGAAAAAGCGTAACTACATACACCCTGTCCTCAGTTTCTGGACAGACATTCATGAAACTTCCTCCCTAAAACAGGACACCAGACACAGAGCAAGTCATTCCTAATGTTTCTTAAGGGAAAAGTATTAATCTGAACCAACAAAAGCTCGCTTAAAAATGACCCAAAACATGCACAGCTGTTTTTAGCTGTTATTCCATCCATCCGCTGTATCCCAGTCAGGGTCACGACAGTCTAAGCCTATCTTAGAATGTCAAGGTACCAGGTTAAGAAACTACACCCTGGATGGGATGCTAGTCCACCACAGGGCGGCCGCACAAGCGCAGCACTACAGCAGCAATTTAGAGAGACCAGTTAACCTGAAACACATGTGTTAGGACTGTGGGAGGAAACCCACACAGGGAAACGGGCAAACTCCACACAGACTGAGCTGGGTTTAGGTCCCCTGTGCTGTGAGGCTGCACTTCTACTCTCTGACCCACCACATTATTCTAATTTTATTACTTTTCGTTACATTACTATTACAGTAGCTGTATATCCAAGTAATGTGTGCCGTGAACAAACAGAGTTGCAAAAAACTAACGGTGCTCAGCAGATTCCGGTTATTTGTTATTTTTTATAGCCCTCAAAAAGTCCTGGTGACCATTACTGTGGGAATTACCACGTTACCTCGGTGTGGACCTCCCCTGGATGTCCGAGCTGCGTCCGAAGCACGGGAGGAACGGTAGCAGCGTGTGCACGCCAGCTGCATCCTGTATCGCGATCCCTGTCACATTTGGGAAAGGAGATTTAAGTTTTCCACATACTGGGAAGGATCATTATTCCCCCCCCCCATAAGAAATAACGCAAACAGCTGCGCAGATTTACACGTCTCGATTTACGCAGCCTTTTCAGGAACCAATTAGACGTGCAAATCGAGGGACGACTTGTATTACAAGCGTTCTCCCTGTTAAAGTTGACCTGACCATGGTAGTTCCACTGCTGTCTACTGTGAGTGTACAGCAGTTTGACGTGGATACACTGGTTATACTGTGGATATTTCAGCCGTCAAGTGCAAACTAATTTCCAGTTGCATGGAAACTGTACGGCAAGACTAGCTTTTTTTTTTTTTTTTTTTTAAACAACTTACCTGTTTGCTGTTTAAGGGACGTCGGCCGTAAACGGGCGTAATTTAACAGCCAGTTTGAGGAATTTGAAATGTGCTGCAGATTAAAAAAAGGTTCCACAGCAATTCTACTACAGATAACATCACAAATGTATCTTGTTGCTCAATATGTTCCAAAATTCCCACATTTGTGTGTCAGTCATTATCATTTATTTATCTGAATCCTTCCTCCCGGACCACTGGCAACGACATTCACCTGTGGGATGATGCAGTTATAGAGCAGGGTCACAGCTGGGGGTAGGAGCCTGAGGAAGAGTCTACAGAAGACCAGGAGCTCTAACCAGGGCCCGGTCTGCTAGCTGACCTTCATTTTGGAAGTTCTTTCGAATTTGTTTGTATTGCCTCTTTTGAACCCACAATGAAACCAGCGTAAACACAAACTAAGCATCAAAACCAGTGAAACGGGAGTATGTAAAGCAGAACACAACGCAGTGGTTCATATAAAAACCATTCTGGAAAACTGAGCCTGTCGTCGCAGCTGTACGTTGATCGGCTGGGATGAGTTACTGACCTGAACAGAAGCAAACCGACCAGCAGCTGAAGGTCGGTACAAGTGCTGCACAGAGTAGCGCGGCCTCTATAGTATAAAGTGTGTAAAAATGAATCCGGGAATATGTTCGCGGAACACTAGGTGACGCAGTTCTCCGTGAAACAACGTGAGACCGAATGGCTCCTTGCCGTTTTCAGCACTCGGACCCAGCAACGTTCTGCAAAGTTCACCTGTCCTCCAAACCACATCTTAGCGGCGTCGCGCCTGACTGGCGGCGCGTGCCGCTCCCGCTACCCGCGTGCCGCTCGCCCGCCTGCCGCGAGACTGGCCTTCGCTGTTGCCTCAGCCAATCGCGTCGCGAAACGTCATTTGCTTTCTCACGACGGCTCCCCGAAGACAAACTCTCGGCTTTGAAGTTAATGTGAAGGAGGTGACGGTTCTGGCTGCTCTTTAACGTTTCATTCAAACCCGCCACCTTAAACTTCGTGAGTTTTCTTATGTACCCCCCCAACCTGGTACATATAGGACATTTTCTGGAAAAAAAAATTGGCGCAATTTATTTATTATTTAACATGTTATGAAATGACAAACAGTACGATTAATTTATGACCGAATTAAATAATCTGCATAAAATTCCACAAAATGGAACAGTAGCTGATACCTCATTTGCCGGTCAAATATGGCAGCAGAGATGAAGACGACACTCCTCGCTGCTGCTCCGGGTTGCAGGTTTTCTCATTGTGCTCTTCCAAGATGTTCAGAACCATCAAGACGGTGGGCTGATAGTGACCTGCAGCCCACACTGAACAAGAGACCCTCGCGCAATGAACCGTCACTGAGGAGCAGCTGCCGTGCTCAACGTGACGCTCCATCTGACTTGCTCAGAAAGCCTTTGTCCCTTTATCTGCATATTGCTGTCATATGTCATAGTATATTTACAGGCTGCATTTTTGACACCATTACCACCACAGTAAAATGACAGATCTTTTTAAAGAGCCTCGAAATGGGAGCGACGCTGCAAGACATTGTCGGCCTTGTGGTTTCCACAACTTTTCCCTTTCTCCACTCTGACTGCAAGTTCTTTAAAACGCTGAGAGATGTTTGTGTTTATTGGTATACTACACTATGTGTAAGATGTCAAAGTCATGCCAGCCTTCAGTGTGGAGGGTAAACTCTTTGTTTCGCATCAGTTAATAACTTGACTCTTGATTTGTTTAATAGTATGAATAGAAATACCTTATTCACTGCTTCTTAATATAATTAAGTACACAGAGCCTCCAGCTCCACAAACCAGAGGCCCCATCAACGTTCATCATGCAGACAGAGGGTACAGAAGCAGCACCATACATCCAGGGTACGGGACGATTTACTACAAAAGAAGCAGGTAAATTACACAGACGAGGATTATACTGTAAGTACAGTCTATAGGCTGCTGTATATGTATATAAGAAATCTACACAGACACACACTTTATACACAGCTTTGTATTTGAAATGAATAAAACAGACATGCTTCACAGAAGCTCTGAAATGGTCAAATGTCCTAGACATTATAAAATAACAATAGGATGATAAATAATAATAATAATAATAATAATAATAATGACAGTAAAGGATGATGGCAGACTGATGGCTGTTGGTTCCATTCCAGTGAGGTGCTATTGAAGCAGGGCACAGGTGCTTTGGACCACAGCTTCCTGGCAAGGCTGTGGAGACTCGTCTCATTCCATGGCCGCCTTGGCTCAGATCTTGGTCTCGGGGCCATCGGAGTCCATTGGCTGGAAGGAGGCTTTTAGGCGGGCAGCCTCTGCAGTACACAGGTATCCAAAGGCCTTATTGTACCAGTCAGGAGACCTGCCTCTGGAAAGGTACAGCATGGGACAGTAGATAGAATTATCTGTCTGACATAGACTTTCCCATATTCATCTTGCTCCCTGTGAAGCCATATTTTTCTACCCACACAGACAAAGAGATTTGTGCAAATAACCTTTGTCAAATGAAGAAATCAGTATTTATCCAAACATGGCAGACAAGTTACTGTTATCTAAGCACTGCTGCTTAGAAAAATATTCCTCATTATTCATAAATGAAAAATGCTGCGTATCAGGTTTATACGCTATCAATGTTTACTGTTAGCCTCCAACGACAGTGGAGTAAAACCCGGTGGCTCGCGATAACATGTTTGCTGTGTTCAAGAGCATTACAGTGGGCTTGTCGTGCTCCGGGTGCCGCTTTGTGAAGGTCCCACAGAGAAAGAAAGTTTCTGTTTCTACAGTCCAGACTCGTTTCATAATGCCAGTGACAGCACAGCCGCAAAGTGGGTTCTTATAGTGTTATTATTCTACTACTATTAGTTTATATAACAAGATCACATTTTGGTGCTGCTAATCACCCCACTTCCTACATGTGTGTTAAGTGAGAATAAATGAAAACCTTTTTTTTTCCCCCTTTTTCTTTTTACACCGTAACTGGAGGACTGTCTGAAATTTTTTTTCCCATTAATCTCACAGTAAGGCGGCTCTGCATTTTATGCAGTTGAACTGTTTGGACCCCCCTGTTCACATTGTGACAGGTGTGGGTTTTACTGGAGTTATTCAGGTTTCAATAGCGTAGGTGTCGGTGTTGGACGATTTGAGGCTCATCAGAACCACTTACTTCAGGTCAATTCTGCAGATATGAGTGAGTCGACATTTCCCCGACCCACAGGGTTCCAGCAAGTAGTGTGACTCCAACACCACACCCCGTACGCTACCAAGGGGTGAGCAGTCCTCGTGATCCACTGACACTGACACCAGGGCACACGCCCCTTTGGCCAATTCCATCTTCCACGACCTGTTCCCCAGAAAAACACAACTGTATGAACAGTCCAAAATTAAAATGCTTTAAAAAGTATTTTTAAGAGGCTTTAACAAACACATTGCTACATAAAGGTATCGGTGTTTAAAATGAAAAAGAACAAAAAGAAAAAGAGGATTTGGCCAGCTATCTTCTTCCAGCCTGTGGCCTTGCTACCTTGGCCCTTGATGTTTCTGACTTGCAAAAACATGAAATTCCTGTCACGTTTTCATGTGATTTTCTTATACTGTTTACCATATACTTGCAAACTTGCTACATGTATTGTTAAATGCCTTGGGGGGGGGGGGCATAATGATCAAAACTAAATATTTATTTAGTATCTAAGCTAAACAAGGTCAGCTCACCTGAGCACCACAAAATCGCGATTGGGATGGGGGGCCATGTGGCTGAGGATGTATTGACAGATCTCTGTCTGCTTGTCCATTGTCTCCCTTACTCTCCAATGCAGCAGGTCCGGATCCCACAAATGTCGCTCCCGCAGAACACGATTCAGCACCTCTGAGGGAGGGGCCTCCACTTCCACAGATACCCGCCAGCGCCGCAGAGGGTTGCCGTCCCCCACCTGGGACAGGTTAGATCAGAAAAGGGAGGGAGGGTCATCGGTGGATGAGGTGGGGACTGAATTTTCTAGGTGGATGGATAACTTTGTTAATAATGGTTTGCTCTTTGAACCAGTAAGTGTGTTTTTCATCATGATCTGTTTGCAAAACAGTGTGTGTACAGAACTGAAGTCCCACCTTCTTATAACAGAGCTCGGTAGCATCTGGGCTCGAGCAGGAAACCCAGGCTTTAGATCTGTCACGTGCTTCCTTGAACATCTCCTGCATTACCGCCTCCACACGGGCTTGGTAGTTCCCCTCGTTGCTCTCTGGCTGCTTGCACAGCTCCTGCAAGGTAGGAGCCAGAAGCTCGGCCTCTACGTATGAGTTCCGGGACTGTGCCACCAACTCACGTGGGATCTGATGGATATGCAGAGGAGACCAGTGTGATGGGAGGGGATGGCAGCAAATGACAAATTCCTGTTTATTTAATGGGTGCTCTACTTTCCCTATTAAGCGCTTTTACCCATATTACTTCATTTGTGGATAATTCTAGCATTTCCAAATCTCAGATTTGAATGCAATTACTGGGTTCCTTTTTCTTTGTTTCTTGACAGTTTTCCCTTGTAGAAATACAGCATTTATCCACATTAATTCCTCTTCCATAGTTAATTACATGGCCTGCCCTGAGGACAAGGCCACAGCAGAGCGAGAAACATGGACACTGAAAAAAGTGATTTCAGGAGTCACTCGTGCATACGAACAGAGGGGTATGTCACCTCAAAGAGCCGACTGCACTCTGTGATCATGTGGGCCAGTCCCTGAGTGGCAGCCATGTTCTCATTCAGGTCTTTCTGGTCCAGGCGGCCTGTGACGTACTTCTTCTGCATGGCTCTATGCGTGACCAAGGGGAGAACGGGGGGCGTTGGATATGAGATTAGCGCTGCGGTAAGGTGAGGCATATCCACTCTTGTGCAGGTGAACATCTGGATAAATGTGCTAATTTGAGCCTACTTTGGTGAAAGATTGTCCTTCTTCAGGATGTTGAGATGAAAGAGGGAGGGTGCAAGACACACAGCGAGGTTCATGGGCGTCATTTGGTTCTCTTCCACTAAGGAGGTTACGTCTTTGAGGAAACACAGGAGCGTCTGCAATACCTCCCTGTTCTCATCCGACATCAACATGATGGCTGCCTGCACAGCCTGTAACCGTTGCTCCTTGGGGACATCTGAGGAGAAAAAAGTAGAACAAGAGGGTGAAAAGAATCACAGCGGGAAATCATACGGTGCATGAGAAGAAACAGGACGAAGCAGAAAGAAGGCGGTTTATAGTATGAACGATAATAACTGTTACACCACAATATGTATAATAACAATAATTGCAGTCCTAACATTGGTAGATATGAAGGAAGGTCTCTCCCAGCTTGCTTGTGAGCAGGGGCTCAGGCAAGTCCCTGAAGAACTGTTTCACCATGTCTGCCACGTCGTATGCCGACTGCTCTTCATAGTTCACATAGTTAGGTGAGCTCTCGTTCAACTGCCTCAACGCCTGGATGCGGGACTTCACTCCTGACTTGCGAAAAAGGCCAACCTAGGAATGCAAAGAAGAAAATGCTCTGGAAAGAGTCCTGATAACATTGTTCAAACTGATGTTTTTCAGCGTTCGCTTGTAAATGGAGGTGCTGCTGGATGCCAGTCTGGGACCGTCTGTGTGGACTCAGCATATTTTCCCCCCATGTTCGCTTTGGTTTCCTCCAGGTGCTCTGTTTTCCTTCCTAAGTTCAAAGAACTTTGTTTCAGTTGATCCAGGGTGTCCTGTGCTCCAGACCACCACAACCCTGAACTGGACCAACTATTGGAAATAGATAGATAGCATTTTGAAGTAGTGAAAAGCAGAGCAGTGACATGATTTGTATTGTGACCACCAACGGTGGACCTGTGAGGTGACCAGGATCGTGCTCATTGGGATTTGCAATAACCAAAGTACTAGGGGTGTATGTTGACCAATTTAGGACTACTTCACTACACAGCTGGGGCCACAGGACTACACTGCTAAGCGCGTGGGATGACTGAGTCAGAACAATACTGCTGTGGTCACGACTAGACCCAATTGCTCACCTGGTCTAGACACTGGCTTCTGAGATAGTGTAACGCTTGCTGTAAGCCGAGAGGTAGCGGGTGGCCGTATCGCTGGACGTGGACAATGAGAGGGACACCAAACACATTCTTGTCCTTGTAGTCTGGCACCTTCATCCTCTTCATGAACTTTGGCACTGACCTGAGGGTGACAGACATCACTGAGACAATTACTCTGTGGTAACCATTAGTCCTCTAACACATCAGCATGAACGCGCCTATGGTCTGGGCAGTGACACTACTTTGTCATGTTCTCTGTCTTTCTCGATCACTCCCGCACAGAGACCACTTGCATACACAGCCTAATTGTGCCATAATCCATAATGGATCCATAATCCAAGGTATGAACAACACAGAAACAACACAGGTTTGCTTGAGCTCAGCGGTTAAGGGAAAGTAGATGAAGATGAAGCTGAAGATGAGGAGACAATAGTCACAATGACACATCTGTCCCACTGGGCATCTCCTCAAAGTCTACCCACTGCCCCCCTCCTCCATGACAAAATTCCATAGAGAATGTCCTGTGGGTCGGTGATGGCGTCACTGTGGTAAACTTTGCCTGACTCCATACATAAATGAACGATGATTCCACGCTGACCTCCACGCTGAATGCTTGGTGCTGATGTCATAAACCTTACGGGGGGGGGACTTCGGAAACCAGCTATCTTTCCTTGGTTGTTAAAAGGACAGTCAGCCAGCTTGTTGCTGTGGGTGACTTTTCTCTCCATCTGTAACTACTGTGCAAAAGTAGTGTAGCTCAAAATTTCAAAGGGACAGGTTGTAGCGCATAATTTAATTCAGTGTAACAGCGTGTAATGGTGTAACAATTCCACGGGATGCCTCACAATACACTCTACGCTGCTCCTGCTTTTGGTCGTGGTGATATCCCACTTAGACTCCTTCAACTCCTCTTGGTATGATCTTCTAGCCTCTGGCATTAAGCCTCTACGTCAGATCTAGAATTCTACTGCATGAGTTGTGTTTCACCTGATAAAGATCTTCCATTTGTATCTCCCTTCCTCATCTCGCTCCATTGCAGTCGCTTGTATCAAATTCAAGACTTCGGGTGCTGCGTACAGGTCAGTTGATGGATCTGCACCCGATTCCAACAAGACTCGCTCACTCACCAAGCCACTCGCCAGCCATACTTCAACGCTACAACACCTCTGGCTGCTTGGTGGTCCCACAATGAGAGAGGTCCAAAATCAAAAGCACAAAGGTTCTCAGTTTTTGCTTCAAAGCAGTGGAATGAGCTCCCTCTCTCCCTCAGCACTGCTGAATCCCTGTTATCACTCAGTGGTCTCAAAACACATCTGTTTCACACACACGTCTCTCCTATTCTTCTGTCTGCTCCGTATAGCTGCATTACTTTATCTGTTAAGTAATAAAATTCTATTCCCTGCCAATTTTAAACGCAGCTCTTCGCATAACGTGCAGCAGCAAAAACCGTCATATTTGATTTATGGAGAGTAGCTGAAGAAAAGAGGAATTTCTTTATCCCAGTCTGTTGGTGAAATGCACTTTTGTTTTATTTGAGCTGTAAGCTGCTTTGGAGAAGCGTGTCTGCTGACGGAATGAGGTTTCGTCTACGCGTGGCAAACCTTTCGTATCTTACAGGTCCCTCACGTGACCTCACTTTGTCTCCACACGCGACACTTGTTGTCACCTGTCCCACCCCGACCCACTGACCAGGTCCATCCATGCTTGTTAGACATGGAGTATTTTTCCATGATGGCGGTGAGGCGCAGCAGGGAGAACTTCTGCAGCAGGCTTAGCTGACCTACAGACTGGCTGGTAATGTGGAGCAAGGCTGCTGACTGGCTTACGTGGCCAGACATCCGGAAGCTGGGCCAGTTCAGGCTGTGGAAAGAGACAGAAACAGGATTTCTAATGCATTCTAATAGTTGAGCTGGTTATAAAGAGGGACAGTGCAGACACAAATTTACATATTTCTTTTTCTTTCTCAAATATTTAAGTTATAATAACATGTGCTCATCTCTTCTGCGCCAGTGCTGGAAACTGACTGCCCTGTGTTTTCATCAACACTTAGTCTTATTAGAAACACAAGTGGTCTGTGAAGTGCTATATAGTAAGAGACACAGTTTGTTGCTTTTATGTGTTAATTATATGTTAATGTATTTCCTAAGAACCTTACAAATGCCTCCCAGTTACAGTGTTGGGTAGAGAGATTCATTAAAAGCTTCTGTTTGGATGTGTCGGACGCGACGGGGTGTCGCTCACCGACTGGGTCTGGTTAAGGACGCCCCCACACCCGAATCTCTCCTTTCCCTTGTACTGCTGGAATCTGTGTCATTCAGGGACACGCCGTCCTTGTCACTGTCGCCGGGCACCGAGTTGCCCTCACACTCCAGGGTAATCTGGCTGATGGACTGACGTGAGGCCTCGCCGTCCGGTAGCACGTTCTTGGACCAGTGGTTGACAAACTGCTGTAGACCACTCACGTGTTGCAGGATGTCGTCCAGGTGGGGGAACAGATCCTCCTTCTCCAGATCCATCAGGTCACCTGTGCTAGCGTACAGGTGTGAGCCAGGCACGTTGTCGTAGACGCTGACACGGCTGCCCTGTGGGCAGAACTTAGTTGCAGAGGGGGCCCAGTCCGGTTGACGCCGGAGGTTTGCGTGCCAGTCGACAGTGGCAGGGGCAGAGTTTGGTGTCAGGTTCTCGACAGACAGGGCCTTCGGGAAAGTACCTGGTTTGTGGTCTTTGGGAACGTGCACCACTAAGTCCTCGTAGGAGCGGCACTCACTGCGACGTCCTTGCTCGACTGCCTTCCTGGCAGGGGCCCCAGTGAGCACATCCAGATCCTCCAGGTAGACACCACTGCGCTTGTGAACGGCACGGCGGGGCTGGCACTGCTTCAGGCCGGGCACACCGATGCCACCGACACTGCCTCCACCTTCACTGCCAGAGAGGGAGCGTGGGCCATCGCTCCTGCTACCGCTCGGCAGATCCTCGGACTCCTCGCTGGTGATGTCCACGCAGGGCAAGGTGCGAAGCGTTTCCGGCTCATATTGCAAGACTGGCCCGCTGATGACCGGCACCTTGTGGCCTGCCTTTGCCGACGAGCTCCCACGAGATCGCAGCGTCTCCATGCGCCGTAGAAAGTCCTTAGCCCGTGTCCGCCCATGCCTCCCGCTCTTAGCAGGCAATGAGTTATAATAAGGACCATCCTCTGGCGTTAGAGATGATGCCAGGGTTGTGAGATCAGGCATGGCAGAGGCAGAAGCAGAGCGGGCTGGGCCTGAGACACCGCCGAGGTCCCCAAAGCCGCTGCCACCGCTGCTCTCACTGTGTAGGGAGGAGACCTCTGGTTCGCTGAGGTCTGTCAAAACGCTCTCACGGCTGCCTGCTGCCCGGAGTGCCACCTCTGAGCCCCCGGGACATGGTCCTTCCTTTTCTCCGAGGAAGCAGTCGATGTCCTGCACCCTGGACCACCTCCGACTGCTCCACTCAAATGTCCATCTGTCACTGATGGCAAGCAGGTCTTCTTCATCTGAATCGTCACTCTTGAAAGTGGGAGGGTACAGTTAAGCTCATTCAAACTGTCATCTGACTAAATATATCAGTCATATTGAACTACAGGAACATTTTTTATTTACATATTTTATTTTCATTTTTCTCTACTTTATTTATGTTGTTTTGTGGTTATCCCGTTATTTTTCAGTTTAATTACGAAAAGGAAATGAATTATGACCTATAAGCCCCCCTATCCTTCCTGAACCCACCACATCCTTGTGTGTCACATATAGCAGTAAAAGTGTTTAATATGTTCACCACAAGCTTGATGAGCAAAAAATGGAAATGGAACCCTGAACTCAAATTATCTGCAGCTGTTTGTATTGCATTCTGACCAAATGAATGTTCACACTCTTCTATATGTCCCTTGACACAGTCTGTGACAGCAGTCTGATGGGAAAATGTAGTGCCTTGAGTATTGTGAATGAGCGGGAAAGACATCTTCTGTGGACAATTTCCAGTAAGTGTGGCGTTTTTCTTCACAACCCTACAGAGACCAACTAATGGCGAATAAACAGTAAATCCGGGCTCAGTAAGGGATGATTCAAGATAGGAAGAAGACACTCATTTGAGAAACTCCTCAAATAATAATAATGGAAGAATAGACATACATTTGGCCACCAAAAAAGGGGGTTCCTTAAAACGGTATGGTTGTGCCAGACAGGGTGGTATTTTGGAAACTGCTACTCTCCTGGGATTCTCACACATAACAGTTTGAACAGACGACACTGAGTGAGCGGCAGTTCTGTGGGCCAAAAAAACCCTGTTGGCGAGAGGGGTCAAAGCAGAAAGACCAGAAGGGTTCGAGCTGACAGAAAGGCTACAGTAAGTCAAATAAAACCTCTTTACAACAGCAGTGGACAGAAAAGCATCTCTGAAGGCATGACACATCAAACCTTGAGTGGGATGGGCTACAACAGCAGAAGACCACACTGGCGTTCAATCCTGTCAGCCAAGAAAAAAAACCACTTCAACAGCTCGTGCAAATATATACCACTTTTTAATAAAACAAGGTAGTGCGACTGCAGTTTCGCCTGTTATGTAGTCATTATCTTCTCGCAATCTTGACAAAGTTGCACCAGACAACCACAAGTGGATGAATTCCACTCTGCATAGGTAATTCCTGACACAACACAACTCCTTTCACCAGTTATCAGTTCAGAGCAGTCAGTCAAAATAAACACTCGAGGAAACATTTATAAAACTTAAAGGACACAATAAAGTCATTCAATTATTTAAAGACTTCAGACACCTGTGAGCCAAAGTATCAAAACATCTCCACCCAGAGTGCACCCTGTCCCATACAGTATGCTTCCAGCCCATACTCTGGAGCATCAAGACCCTGCTTTGAAGGTAACTCATGATGAACAGATGAAATAAAAATAAATCAAAAGACAAGCCAGAGATAATTGTTTCTCTTACAAAAGTCAAAATATTTTGGTGTTATTACCTATTGGCAGAAGTAATACTGGTTATTTGACCCCTTCACAACAAAAAATAGCTCATGTTGTGATTTCATTGAAAAACATCCACCCTGTTTTCTGAGAAGTTGGTGTATTTGTGTTCAAAATGTTATTAAGACACACGGGTTTTGCACCATGGACTCCTTTTACCACAGATATGAACGAAAGGTCAGAAGTGCAGATCCAGACAAAAAAAGGCAGTTTTCCAGAAAACAGTCAGTCAGTCTAACATGTTATCCAACATAAGACCACACTGCACTAACATGAATATCCACATTCCAGTAACTTAACTTAGACATAACAATGTAAACCTCCAAAGTGTCCACTACTTCAACAGGGTAAAAGGAGTTGGATATTAAACGGGAGGTTCACTGATGTAACAAAGCCAAGGCGTTAGATTCCCGTTGTCCCAGCAGAACAACCTCGGGGGTCTCATTTCAGACAAGCTGACACAACTGACAGGAAATTTGATAGGTGTGTAAAAGTGAATGAAAGTGCCCTCTGCCTAGATAGAAGGTGTCTCAGGCCTCACTGGATAAGGACTCCAGCTTCCAGACTCATGAATTCCTCTGCAGGAAAGGCTATTGTACATTTTCAAATCTTGGGAGAAAGAAATAATGACCTATTCCCAGAAAATGACGACTATGCATACGTGTTTTATGCGGTAAAAGTACGGCGAAATGCATCATGGACTTACTTTCTTCTTGGGAAGGCTCAGATCAAGTTTCATAGAGGTGCACTTGTTCAAGGTGTTAAGTCGTCTGGAAGAGAGAAGGTCCACAACTTCAGCAAGCCAACCTCATCTAACTCACTTCACTCTTTGAATGGTTTGCTCTCGGATGAAATGTGACCTGAAGCAGACCAGACCAGACTAAGGCGAGGTCTAGTATTCTGAAATCAGCACCATCATTTTGCAGCCAACATTTAGGGTTCAGTTGCATTTTGCTTTCTTGGGGATGCCAGGGCCCGCAGGGGAACCAGCGTTCCACCGCCACTCTGATGTCATCTCAGAAGCATGCAATGTTGGATCCAACCTCAGGGAGCCCCTCACCCCTCACCAAACACACTTGATTTGTTGAAACACATAAAGCACTCACGATCCTAGCTGTGACAAAATGAGCTGGTATTTTTGTAGACCTGATTCTTTTCCTTAGAATGCTTGCTCGGGAATGATTTCTTGGTGACCTCAGTCGACCCGAGCAGTTTGTTTTCCATTAACCCTCCCACACGAGGTTTTCTACAGCACCAGCAGCAATTTCCTGTTGTTATTGTTTTCTCTAACAAGTAAGGAAAGAAAAACAACTCATTCCAAGCTAAGAGAAGACAAGGAAATAGACTGGCTGGCTGGTATCAGACGGCCACATCTACTGCTCTACTGTAATTGCGCCCTTTCACCTGTGTAGACATTACTCCCTGGTAGAACACAAGTGTGCTCACATCGAGCAGCAACAGACCCAGTGGTTGGGACTGAGAGTGGAAAACATTTTTTTTTAAAAATGGCAGCAAACAAAAGGCAGCCACTGTGACCTCAGTAACATCTGTTGATCCCAGCTCACAGGCCTAGCGCCCCTAAAGTTCACGATCCTTTGAACCACGTTTTACTGTGGAAGTCGATGAACATTAAACGGGGACAAGCTGTGACAACATGGCAGCTCTGTATTATCTCATGGCAGAGCAGGGGCGTGGCTGGTTACACCACTGAGAAGACACACTGGTATTTTTACGGGTTTCCTTTCTCTTACAGCCTGGTTAGTGACGGCTAATTTGTCTCTTAGTAGCATTAAAGTGAAGATAAAGCATAGTCTCATCCTGAAATATCACCAACCTCAAGTGCTGCCCTTGCTACATGGGGAATTTGTTGTACCTATGCAATTCTACCCCTTTATGCCACCATTCGCAGTTAATGCTGGTCTCTAATGCCAGGCTAATATCGCCGCCTCCACGAACCCTCATCATTTTGCAGTAAAAAGTCAGCCAAGTGAAACCTGCTTTTCCTGAGTGCTGAACAGAAGACAGAGATCTGTGTCTCTATGTGCAACAACAACCCTTCAAAAACACAGCAAGAAATTACACAGCTGCTTAGCGAGCACTTTAGTCACACACACACACACACGACCGGCCACTTTATTAGGGACACTTGTACCCCCCGCTTGTTGAGGGAACTGTCTAATCAGCCAATCATGTGGCAGCAGCATAGTGCATAAAATCACACAGATGTGGGTCATGAGCTCCAGTGAATGTTCATATCAAACTTCAGAACGGAGAAAAAATGTGATCTAAGTGGCTTTGGTTGTTGGTGCCAGACAGGGTGGTTTGAATATTTCAGAAGCAACTGTTCTCCTGGGATTTTCACGCTCAACAGTCTCCAGAGTCTCCAGAGCCAAACTTATGTTGCAGCTGAGTTCTGTTCTCCATACTATAATCATTAAAGTGTGTGAAATCTCCTCAAGACTGGATCAGCTATGACATCATCAGCCACCCAGAGTGACAAAGTGACCCAGAAAAATGATGGTCAACTCTGTTGCCATTTTAACACACTACTCCTTTCGCTTCATGTATCCTAGATGCTGGATCATGTGGTATGTCTGTGTGGTGAGCAAGATCCGCAGACAAACCAAGCGTCTTACAGTTCTTTAGTGGATGGATCCTACTTTCCAGTTTTTGCTTCAACCTCTTTGCTTAAATATTCAATGACTCCAGCAATTCTAATATTCTAAATTAAATTCTAAATTCTAATATTCCTAATTCCTATATTTTTACATACGATGCAGCCACAATACACTGAAACAGAACATTTAAAACTCCCGCAGGTTTGTTTTGGTGGGAGGTTTCATTAGCTTTCAATTTCTGGTGGGAGAAATCCATAAATATAATTCAAAACAGACAGCAATATTACAGCTGCACCCAGCAGACCAGGAGGGTGGGTTTGAGCAAAAACCAGCCCATCCATGACTTTCCAGCAAGAGGTTTTTGGCAGAACTTCCTTAACCCCACCTGCCTGACTCTCAACTCCCTTCCAGCGAGGTTCCCAATGATTAGCAGGTGGTCAGGCTTATAACCATTTTCCTGGTTTTTGGAGCATTTTCTTACCGATAAAGAGGTTCCACAAGGTCCTTGTCCAGGAAGTCATGATCCCTTTTCACAGCTGAAATGTCAATGGGAAGCTGGGAATCTACAGGGATAAAGATGCCAATTAGATGACAGACATTTACAACTATACAGATATAACAACAACCAGGATAAAGTGGTTAGTGGTAACGTGTGAATTGATGGGTAACTCTAAACATCACTGTACATCATTCTAACCACCCTCTGCACCACATCCTCATCGACTGCCACACCGCTTCAATTTCAGAAGCAGAAACTGTTACTGTCCACCAATGACCAATAATCTTTTAATGTAAGGCCAGAAAATACAGTGCTGTGCAAAAGTCTTGGGCACCTGTAGGAAAAATGCTCTAAAGCGAGGACAGTTCCAAAAATAATGCCATGAATACTTGTTAATCGATAAACCTTCTAAAAAGTGCAGTAGACAAGAAAAACCTCCATCAGATCAATATTTGGTGGGACCACCCTTTGCCTTCAAAACACCATCAATTCTCTTATGCAAACTTGCATGCAGTTTAAGATAGAGGTTGGTAGGTTCTTCCAAACATTTTGAGGAACCGGCCACAGTTCTTCTGCACACTTTGACTGTCTCTGCATGTCCTCCCAGACTGACTTGATCATGTTGAGATGAGGGCTCTGTGGGGACCAGACCGTCTGTTGCTGAAGATAGTTGTGTATGACTGAGATGGGGTGTTTGAGGTCATTCTCAGGCTGCAGAATCAGAAACCCCCCTGATGGTAGATAAGAATCTACCTGTACTTCTCAACACACATTCAAGTTGCAGGCCTAAGACTTTTGCACAGTGCTGTAAGTGCAAGAGTTTGACTTTCTTTGAACAAAATTGTCGATTTAAGCAACTAATCTGAGTAGTAACAGTTAAACTGCGCTGCATATGGCTTGTCTTCAAGGTAAATGCAGGTATCCCTGTAACGTGTTGCTGGAAATTGGGTTAGAAGGTGACATCTGGCACGTTGGAGATGAGATGTAATGTGAAAGTACTGCTTTACCAGAAGTGACTTTCAGCCATTTTGGGCTTGTTACACCACCATCACTTCAATGAATAAATGGGAAAATTGCCTGACGCTCGGCTCTTGTTACTCGCAAAAAACCAGCCATTATTTGGCCAAAAGTAAGGTATTAAATAATTTCACTCGTGTGTAAAATCAAAGACTCACACGTCAGACTCATACCTCGAAGGATACCTGTAGCGGGATATGAGGAAAACAACAAACAGAATGAAATATGACCAACACAGAGCAAGAAGTAAAGAAAAAATAATGCATTTGGTCAAAGAAAACTGCAGACAAGAACTAAATAAATACACACATACAAACATGTGTAAATGAGTGCTGACATGACCGAAAGCAGTCAGGACTTTAGTTTCCCTGTAGTCCCACCCACAAGTGAATGACTCAGGCAGAGGAGAAGAGGGGGGTTAATGTGCCTGGTCTGCATTCGACAGCGGCGCTTTCTCATGACCCTTTTCCCTGGTTAGTAACTCTAGCCTGTAAGGAGGTCTGGCTAAAGGACAGACTGCAAACAGCTGCATAAATGTGACTCCTTTTGCTGCAATGCAGGCTGCTCCATTGCACTCTGGGGGATGGAGGGAGGGAGGGGGGATGCGGTGGTGGGCATGAGGCAGCTGTGTCCGTCTGACTCCAGAAGAATGAAGAACAATGAACGTGAAGGCCACCATCCATCATCACGACACCTCTATTCGGTGTAGTGGGAGAAGGAGAAGAGTGTGTTCGCACTCATTGAGAGCAGTCGCTCTGCACGGCCAACTTCTCCAACAGCCAAGGCGCCTACTTATCGGTTGGTCCCCGGCTGATGAAGGACAACGATGACCCTCATCTGGAACCTTACCTTCGTACAGATGAGCGTACTGGGGGAATCCTGCTGCTCGCAGCCAGTCACAGGCTTCCTTTGCTTCGATTTCTAGACAGCAAACAGGCAGTCAGTGTGGTCAGGGCACACACACACACACACACACACACACACACACAGATTCTCCACCTTTTTGCTCTACAGCCACAGTTTTCATAAAGAGCACCAATATGTTAAGAAAAGTTTCAATCCTTTCTCCAGCCCAACATTTACAACACAAATCCAACCAATAAATGATGAGATCACATTTCCTGCACTAAGAATTTTAAGACCACCTCAAGTTCCACAAACCTTGCTTAACATTTTCTCGTCATCGGACTCGGCTCTTTTTGCACATGGTCTTCATCTCTTTTGCTCGCAGTTAAGCCACATCTACATGAAGCTACTCTTCACAAGTACAGAATATAATGACGGAGGTGTAAGTCAGCTGGTGCCTTTTCCATGTTTTGTTGGCCTGTTTCTTAGAAATGAAGTGCTGTTATCCCAGCCCCGTTTCAAGGTCCAAAGAGGAGAGAAACAGCAGGTGGCCAGGACTAGATCCTCACACGTGCCTCGCTCTCAAGGTCGTCCCTCAAGTGTGAAATGGGAACAAAACCGGTGCCGAGCTTTCTTCTCCTAAGTCCCCTCGGATTTTTACTCCCAGAATGCTAGCCAAAAAAATGTGATGGACCACACACCCAGTTGCTCAGAGGAGCGAACAGTGCAGGTAGAAGACTTCACATCAAGCTGCTCTAGTACACGACAGACAGCCGTGTAACCATCAGATGACTGAGCTCTATAGGAACACTGGACAGAATGATGCTGCTGGATGACATGAGATCTTTTAGAGTCATATTTCAATGTACGTCACTCAACAAGTTAAGCCGAAATAAATTTAAAAATGGCTGCTATGGTGAAAGAAGAGATTCAAGTTTGAAGAAACTGTAAAAATTCGATACAATGGCCAAACCCCATCAACCCAGTACCATAGCGCATTACTTTTAAAGACAAAACTTACCACAGTATGTCATGTCAGATAGGACATCAAATAATATGGAAAGTAAACAGCAAATGAAGATAACTTCTCTATGAGTAGTGTATCTGAGAACATTTAAAAAGTACACACAGGAGAGCAGAGGGGATTCGAGTGTATTTGTATTTCACAGCCCAATACCAGCATGTTGAGATGGGGAACAATGGGTCCGGAGAGATTCTAAGGGAATGGTGAGGCAGGATGAAAGGGCAGAACGTTCACTATGTTGCCCCCTGTGAACCGCAGAGAGCTAGCAGGGGGGCAGAGGAAGGTGTGCACGAAAACAGCACTTGGTGGTATCATCTGTTGCCCATCCATGTTAGCAGTGACACACCGACGCTTCCGCACAACAAGGAAATCGCTGCACAAGGAACACTGACACAGGACTGCATGGAGAAATCCTGAGGGGTATCCTGAGGTTCTTCACCATCACTGTCAGCAGGTCTGTACTGAAGACTCCAGAACAACAACCATCAACGTCGACGATGAGAATCAAAGATAAAAAAAACGAACCGGTGAAACTGAACGGTGTCTCGCTGAGGATGAGCAGTGCGACCACAGTCAGAATCCTCAGCTGATCATTTGTACATTTATCTCACTTCTCTTGTTTTCCACATGAACTTTTTAAGTGGCAAGTTTGATTCTCTGGTACTAATAGTTAAACGGTCGTGTCACCCTTTCCGTTCCTGTTAAAACAGAGGTTCTAAAACCCCAACACAGGTGCAAACGGCACGCAAGGGAAGTACGATGAGGTGCCTCCCAGAAAATATATCACAACTGCTTAATCGCTTCATAAAATGATTTTATCTCTGATTCTTTTCACTTTTAATTCAATTTATTAACTTTGGTATTTCTACGTACGGGAAGAATTGACTAGAAATGATAACCGTGTATCATCTGAATTATGTCGACTGGTTCATCGGTATCTCTTCTATGAAATTAGTTGGGTAACAGAACAAGAAGGAGCAACTTTGATTTATGAAGCTCTGGGGAAAAAAAAACCTTTCATCGTATAACAGCAGAGTTTTATCAGTGACATTCAAAAGATACTGAAGTCAAACTGATGTTCTGAAGGTATCTTTAGCGTTTCTAAATGGACACATCATCACTGGGAAGTTCTCTGAAACTACAGTGAGAACAGATTCAAATTCAGGTAACACTGCACGTGAGGAACACCTCTTTTATAACTATTTAAAACCGGGTGGTTTGCAAAAAAACAACAAAACAGTTTGCAGTATCTAAAGGGAGCACCTTTGCATCAATCACTGCGGCCAAAAGCATCTCGCATCAACCACCATCTGTCTTTATCCCTGATGCCTTCGTCCATCAGAGCCTTTAGGTTCACGAATGTCATCGGTCTCAGGTGCTGGGGGTTGTGAGAATGCAGTTTAGAAAGCCTCTTACTGACCTTCTCTCTGCACTGCACATCTGCTGCTCATCTGATCTCTCATGACCTCTGTGCTGGACTTTAGAGCAGAGAGCAAGCAAGCAACAAACATTTGCCACAGGCCTTGGGGAAAAGACCACAGAGAAAGGTCACCTGTCCTTTGTGTTCTTCTGCTCCAGTCCTCAGAAGCCACAAAGCACAATCAAACGGTTGCAGCACTTTCCTCACGATTCTGTAGTCCAGAGAAGAGACTGAAACTTAGAGAAGTCCAACAGATTTAAAAACCATCACTCTTTGCTCATGACCTGAACACCGAGAGGTCATTGCAGGGTGTTGCACGAAGGGGACATGGACTTTGAGACCTTCGCTGAACGCCTTAGTTAGGGACAGGAGTTGCAAGGAGAGCAGCGCTTTCAGCTTAAAAATTTGGCGGGACCGATTAGCGGAACATCACTCCAGTTGTTTTTCAGAAAGCCTCTCTGCAGGATGGGTCATCTGGACGGGATGCCAAGCATTCAGCCATAGGGCAAAAGCTCACAGTTCAGTGGCAGAACGGTGAGGACAACATATGGAGAAGCAGCAAGGTGCAGTGTGCAAGAAGAGGATGTGAGGCAGGCGAAAAGGACATATCCCACACAGAGGACAGCGCCACCACCCACACTCTTCCACCATTGCCAGGCAGCTGGGGATCATCTAACCACAAAGAACCTGGCCAGATATTTGTGGGAACTGTGACCCACAGCTGGCCAGCCCTGCATACAGGAGATAAGCACCACTGGAACACTGCAACCCCTCTACATTAAACTGCTTCCATGGCCATTCAGGTTCCATCTCACCAAAACGACTCTTCATGCCAACAGGTAAGAGCTTAGCTCTTCTTGCTGTAAACCCAAGCTGCCTAAGGTTGGGATTCCTTCCCTTTTTTAAAAAAATCCACCCATATCCAACTACCAGTGAAACAGTATTTTGTAAAACTCAGAATATGTATGAAAGATGAGATGCAAGACAGCAGCAGATTTAAAAGTGAAAGAAAAAATGACTGATCACTGTCCACTGGAGACCACAAGACAGAGTTGTAAGAGTGTGTGTGTTAAACAGACATGTAACTGCACATATGCTGCAACCACACCAAGAGCTTTCACAGAACACGGGCAGGACCTGGGGGGGCAGATGATAACGTTACTGCCCTGCTTGGCCGTGGGGTACAGAAACTTGCCCACAGTTCCAGCTGGAGCCTGATAACATAACTGCTGAGGCAGAAGGAAACTACAGTACACTGGAATAAATACACAACCGGGATGCAGCTTTGAAAAATGTGAAATATAACTTACAACTTAACTTATCCAGAGACACAGATATTGCTCAGCGTTCCGGCTGTGGAGAACACAGCCCGGGCTTTATAACTACCACACATCGCGAGCTGAACTGTGATACAGTGAGTATAGGTGTAGCACCTGAACTGTGATGTTGTGTGTTTTTGTGACACCGAGACAAATTCCTAATACATGCAAATATACAGCACTGTGCAAAAGTCTTAGGCCTGCAACTTGAATGTGTGTTGAGAAGTACAGGTAGATTCTTATCTACCATCAGGGAGGTTTCTGGTTGGTCCCAAATTCATTCTGCAGCCTGAGAATGACCTCAGACACCCAATCTCAGTCATACACAACTATCTTCAGCAACACACAGAGCCCTCATCTCAACATGATCAAGTCAGTCTGGGAGGACATGCAGAGACAGTCAAAGTGTGCAGAAGAACTGTGGCCAGTTCCTCAAATGTTTGGAAGAACCTGCCAACCTCCACCTTAAACTGCATGCAAGTTTGCATAAGAGAATTGATGGTGTTTTAGAGGCAAAGGGTGGTCCCACCAAATATTGATCTGATGGAGGTTTTTTTTGTCTACTGCACTTTTTAGAAGGTTTATCAATTTAATAAGTATCCATGGCATTATTTTTGGAACCATCCTCACTTTACAGCACTTTTCCCACAGGTGACTTTTGCACAGTACTGTATGTGACCAACAAAGCTGATTGTGAATCTCAAACTTATTTTTCTCATTTTCTTATTTAACTGCTTGCTCCACCTCAAACCCTTCTTAAACAAACATTCAGCTTCTGCATATAAACTCCTTTGTTGTAGAGGTGCTAGGCCACCGACCAAGAGAAACAGACGATAAACTGCGAAGCTCAGGAGTTTGCTGAATAAGTGTGAACCTGAGCAACTTTACTTTCGCTGGTTTACCGGGATTTACTCACTTGTAGGAATCTTGATTTGACTGGCAGTTGAGATTTGGGACTATAAACAGTCCAAGGTTGCCCAGCAGTAGCCAGACCTTCCTCTGCACATTTACTGTTTCCCACGAGAGCCGATCCACGCGCAGCGTCCTGCTTCAGGACACCCCCAGTGTTCCAGCATCACGATGTTATCGTCCCCCAATGTCTTCAAGGTGCCAGCTGCAAGGTCACTGCGGCAAACAGCACTGAAGATCTGGTGGAAAACCTCCAACACTTATAACTCACTTCAGTAAAGGTCCATACACTGCTGTCTAGATCATTGTTGGAAACATATTATTTCTTTACTGCTGTGTAAGTACAGTGCAAAACTTTATATTCTTTGTGCCTTGAGTTTGCCTACAAATATTTTTCAGTCGATGTTCGACAACATCTCACATCAAATATAAACTGAACAAACCAAAGAGATCAAAGACTGCATGTGGTTTGTTGGATGAAAGACTCGACTGGAGGGAATACACCTTCTTCCTGACCCCAGGTCTATTTCTGCTGAAAGAGAATTTGCGAGCAGCCTCAGGTCAGGGTGGGTGCCGTGGACCTGGTGCTGAATGTCTATCGTGCGTGACGTTAGATTAGAGGGTGGATGAACTGGAGTGCAGCTTCGGTCTGAGAGCCCTTCGTGCCTACGATGGTGGCGTTTGGCAAAAAACGCACAGTATGGCCCATAGAGAAATGCTTCACAGTCCACCTGAACATGTGGCCCCCTCATCTTCTAGTGGTAGGAACTGAGTCCTTCAAAACTCTAAACTGGCACACAGCCACACAGACAGACATATGGATCCACATTCTGTTCACACACCCGCCGGGAACCCTAAATTCTTAAGCAGCGCTGACAAAACCCCCAGTGAAAAACTTTCTATTAATGCCCATCTAGAGATGGAAAACCTTAAATATTTTACTGAAACCACCCATTTCTTCAGAAGTAAATCACCTGATGCCTGAGCATAACCTTCACTTGTGAAACATTCTAAGACATTCATTTGCCATGATGAGCAGAGAACCAGACCCCCTCACGACCGAATCGCGGGGAAGTTCAACTCCCATTCGACAAGCACGAGAAAAACAGGAGCTGCTGAATTACTCGCGATTTTGCTTGATTCTTCTTGAAGTGCAAGCAAACTAGAACGACAAAGACGTGCGAATTCACAGGTTCCACCGACACAGGCGGACCAGGCCGTGCATCGATGAGGGAGCAAAGTTGAGAAAAGCGTTGAGTCGTCTGTCAGGAGAGACGGGCAGATGTGGAACAACCCAAACAAGGCCCGAGGTGAGCGACTGGATAAATGCAGGCTGTTTTTTGACCGGGATCGTCTGGGTTTTTGTCAGGGAAAAAAAAACCGAGACCTCCGAACAGCAACGTGGTCAATCGACTAAATGTACATTGAGCCGGATTCTGCAAGAAGAAATTTTATTGGCTCATCAGTCTGAACCTGTTCTCACTGACTTGTGTGAAACTGGACGATTCTGGGGTGTTTTGCAGGCCCTGGAGGAGATACATCTATGTTTTGACAAGAAGGTGGGCTGTACACAGGGCTTTTGTTTTTTGCGTCTCATTTCCTAGGGCCATAGTTATGAAGCACCTCAGTACACAATCAAACCTTCTCCGACAACAAACACTGCTGCAGACACCTTCCATCCTACATCAAGACCTCAGCTGAACAGGAGTGAAACTCTTGCACTGAGTTACGACATGAAAATCCTACCCAACAAAAACAGAATACAGGTCCATCTCAATCTGTCACCCGTTAATCTACCAAATTCGCTCCTCCGCCAAACAATAAATTCATCCCCGCGGTAAAACTGCTCATTAATCCGCCAGATCGCAAACCGCCATCCGTCAAAGGAGCCTGGATATCAGTCCTTGCATTTAGAAGTCGTCAATCCGCCAAGTGAGAAGTATTTTGGAGGTCATGGGTGCCGGTATGTTTCCCAGTTGGCAAAGTGAAGTTGTATGTGAAGCTGAAAACTGCAAGTCCATGGATACGACACGTCACACCAGCACGACAAGGTTTACTGCTGACTCCCAGAACTTCAGGCCCTCAGAAAGGTCTACTGGCATCGTCTGGCCTTCACCGACATCCACAACCTGCAGCCGTCCCCAAAAAAACACCCCTACTAGGCGCCTCGTGTCGGGTTCCGGCGTTTCATACAGCGTACAGGTAGCAGTTCCAAATTCACGTGTACAGCACTGGGCATCGATGACGTCGGTGGTAAGCGAAGCAGTACAGAGTCGACGTTAGACGACAAAAATCAACAAATCAACTCAAGTGACCGTTGAACAGAAACGGAAGATTTGTCTTTATAAAGAAAGAAACGCCAAAGACAAGTCAGCTCTAGTTAATCCGCCACCTCGAGGCGGGTCAATGAGGACGCACCTGAACCTGAGCAGACAACGTGGGAGACCCCGCAGAGACGACACACAACTGTTCAACTGCCACCAACGCATGTAGCACAACACTGACTCTCTTTCGTAAAAGATCAAGAGGGAAGCTGAGGGCACGATTGGGAAAGAAATGACTCACAGCCTAGTCGCCTGCTCCTCACTCACCCCAACATCCCCGAAGTCCTGGATCAGTGCCGTCAGGGTGTGTACGGAGGTGCCTCACATCTGCTTGTTTTCCCTGGCAGAGACTGATGTACGACTCAAAGTCCAGAATGGCAACCCACTCAGACACGAGAGTATTACACACAAAGGTACAGTGTGCTTCATGCAAAGCCCCGGCCTCGGAGCTTTCCAAGATCATCTGAGAGGAGAAAACATTTCATCGTGACTAAAAAGGCTCCAGAATATTTGAAGGGGAAAAATGGACTCAAAACCAAAAAAAACGATGTGAAATTTCCATGGCAACTGTTCGTCTGGAAGCAGAGATATTGCAAGCAAAGCGTAGGTGGTGAAACCCACAAGCACTTACTGCCCTGGTAACACCAAATAGTGAGTTTATCGTATCATCTCACCCCCACAGCTGAAAAACAGATTCTTATTACATGACATTTAGAGTGGACAATAGTGCGCAAGGGACTGAAACTGCCCACACTGAAGTAATGTGGGGAATCTAAGGTAAGTGGAAGCTTCTCCACTAACTCAAACCAATATTCGGCAACAGTTCAGAAACTTATTCTTCTGCTGCTGTTCTCCTCTGCTGGGTTTCTGAACATGGCACCAGTTTTGCAAACCACTCAACACAGTACATGTCCATGAAAAAGTCCTCATCTCTATAAATCCAGGAGGTCAAAAACACATCTTAGCAAAGGGACCTGGGGCCTGATGTCACAGCGTGTCAGCAGAGTTGCCTTTCTCCTGACCGGACGCTCCAGGGTTGGAAAATATTGAGTGGATTAAAAGGACGGTCCAAATTAAAAAGGAAAAGTCAAGCAAAACAGAAGTGACTTTAAAAATACAACACTGACAACCCTGGAGCTCCAGGAGGACCTGGGGTCGTCTGGAGGAGACGGCTAATGTAATATAAGATGTGTTGCAACTTGTTCTGACCAATCGGCTGTTCCAGCAGAATGTGGGGCTCTGGGCCATAGTATGAAAGTGAGCTGTAGTAGAGACTGAGAAAAGAAACAAAAAAAAATCCGATTAAAATGCGTCCGCTGAGTATGGTGCCAAACATGCACCATAAAGATACATAAGAGATATTAGCATAAGCCGTAAGAAACCCCCTTGCAGCGAAGATGTGTTTTATGACCATAACTAAACAGGAGCTGGATGTCTGTTCCACGGGTATCTCTTCTGCTGTTGGAAAGAAGCCTGAAAGGGGCCCTTCTGAAGTAGCGAAACAGAGAAAACACCAATCGGAAATATTTGAAGGAGAGTCAAGAATCCGACCGGAAACCCTCCCCTCAAAGCCATGAATAGCACACTTGATTTCTGTATAGAGACCACAGTGTATGTGTGTTGTGGGGCCGTGGAGTTGCTGGGTAGTGGGATGCGGTTTCTTTTACTCGTGACACAGGTGCTGTCGGCAGGTTCACAGCAGGTAAGGTGCAGAGTCGTGGCTGGTGGGTAAATGTGAGGTTATGATCAAAGGGAAGCCCTGCCTCCTTCTCCTCTCTACACGGGGTCAACACACAAGACCAGCTGATACAGAGAGATTTTCTCCAGGAAGAGTCTGGCCTCCAGATGGCTGATGGCTGGCAGGGAAAAGGCAGACGGTGAGGTGGAACAGGGTCCAGGCACTCTGGGGGGGTGGGCCAAGAAACACCCCTTTGCAGAGGCCAGGCTCTGACAGCTGACGCAGGAAAGTCTGGAATATTATCATAAATCAGTGTTAAATCGTAACCAAGTGTGCTGGAAGAAGGCGAATTTCCATAATAACACAAAGAATATGGGCCAGGATTTCTCCAATGCAACTCCACAGATGTTCTTCTGAAGATCTGTATGATTAGCAGTAGATGGGGGATTTTTTTTTTTTTGTGGAACAGGTTCACTTATCACTTGGATTCACTTTCAACGATTTGACGTGAATCAACAAAGTGACTCGCTCTGGTGTCGAGCTGACAGCGCTGCGATGACAGTTTGGAACGCTCGAGACCTGAGGGACAACGTCAAAGACTCCCGAGGAAGCGACACGTGGCCACCCGGCCTTACGTGAACTTTACTCATAAAGCAAGGTTCGTTTCCGTCGACCTGCACATCACCGGGGGACAGTTTCACAGCCCATCTTAACGAAATTCTCAGACTAAAATCTTCCAGAGGTGAAATCGCAACGCATGACTTCATATCCTATCTGTCCTGTGGTTCCCCACAGGAAATTAGTCTGACTCGAGGAGCACAGCTGGCCAAATACATCTTCAGCAACGACAAAGGTGCTTCCCGCTTGGTACCATCAGGTACCTGCAAAGTCATTAAACATGCAAACGTATTTTTTCAGTAAATAACTGATTTCTTATCGGCGACAGCAGCAGGAGAAAGGCGACGTCACAAAGCAGCAGAAAGCTAAGCATGAACCACTTATACGACCGTTTTCACGTCCGGCTGCGAATTCTCGTTCTTTAGAACACAACAGCACCTCCTCCTCCACCTCTTGGAAATTGAACCAGAAACCTTCTAGGAGCAAGTCTAAGCCCAAAACTGCTACCTGACCTGCCGTGCTGTTTGTGTACCGTGGTGCCCAGTGTGCTGGCCCCACCTGCCTGGTCATACACAGAAAAATCAAACACAGGACACAACATGCCCTCCACAGGAATGCAGATGATGAAGGCGCTTTCTACGAGGATCCCGCTCCCAGCTGCTGTGCACCTAGAGCGTCGCGCACTGGTCCATTAGTGGCGGGCCGACCTCCAGTGTTTGGACTGGATTATGTGTACGCGAGTGTGTGTAAATGTGGCTTAGTAAGTTTGCACAAGAATGTATGGCAGTGTGATCAGCCCCCCCCCCCCGACTGTCCTCTAACAGGACGGGTGTTTATAGACATGGTTTCCGAGCTGTTCGGCCACGTTTGACATTTAGGGGCGTAACAGAAACCTGCGTTCAGCACTGCATCTTTAATCGTCAAGACTTCAACCAAAAGGACACCAGCAGGTTCCTGTGTTGACAGATATTTCGAGTGACACGCACGCCCAGTGTGGCTGCTAACTACTGTGTTAGGACAAGCAAGGTCCTCACGAAGACAGACTGCTGATCTGTTCGTCTGACAGCAAAGGCAGAAATGAACCCAAATGAGTGAACAGGAGGATGTCCAGCCCATCGTACCTTGAGCAATCCTTTGGAGCAGCTGCTGCCGGGCAACGATTCGGCCCATTCGGTTGCCGGACCATCCTGGATGCCACTGGACGTTTTTAAGGCAGACGTCCTGGGTGTCGGACCGCACGTCCTGCAAGTGTTCGCTGTCCCAGAACACACCCGTGAGCTGATCGAACATCATGTCTGCTTCTTCCACTCTGCCCCGTGAAGACACAGGCACACTCTGTTCTGCCCAGGAAAACTAGTGAGATGACGACACACACACACACACACACACACACACACACACTCGTGTGTGGTAGGAACGCAAGGAGTGAACTGAGCCCATCCCACAGGCCGTGATAAAACAGTACACTGTGCTTTGACTCCGCCCCCCTTCCCCCTCCCACACACTCGCGTAAATCCTTGTAACATGACTAGAACGTTGGCCAATGGGGCGTGAGCACTAGGCCCACCTGCCACAGTCAGGGGCAAGGCCCCCGTCAGCGAGCGCTCCCTCCCCCCGAAGTCAGAGCAGCAATTGAACGCCCACACACTGACAGAGAAAGTGCAAAGGAGGAGGAAAGATAGGAGGCCTGGTGAACAGCCAGTAAGACCTGCCCTCTGGCCGAGACAGCGAGACAAAGAGAAGATAAGGAAAGATCAGTGGAGCTGTAGCCGAGCCAGAGGATCGTCGCACGAGTGCCCGCAGAAGGAGGCATGTCACAGACGTTACGCTCATCTCCAGCCCTGTTCTCATCTCCATCGGGCGCCCGGGTGAACGGCTCCGGCCTCACAGGGAACAGCGGTGAGCCGGGAACCCCCTCGTACCCTTTTGTTCAGAGCGCAAAAATATATGGTTCCACACGGCTGCTAAGTACACACAAGTGTTTTGTGTTCAAGGTCATGCTAATTGTATGCGAGACACGGGTCCCGTACCCCCGGTATCCCACGCTTCACGTGCCAGACAGCCGAAAACAAACGGGCCGCTTCACGCTACCGCAAAGTGTATCGGGACAGTGTGGAGAACGAAGAGGGTGGAGTTATCCGACTCACCGGGGTGCAAAATGGAGGGCTGCTCAATGGCCCTGGGTGTCACAATGTGTCACAAAGCTCAGACTTCACTCGCTGGCCAGGGATCACCGCCAGCGTAAACACGCCGTCCTCCTGTCCTCGTGCTCAGAATGCCCTCGCTCTCTTTTTATTATTTTTATTCCTCTATGCAAGACAACTGGCAAAGTACAGATTACACAGCACTGCAGGGTTTTTACAAAGAATAAGTTTAAAAGTATAAGATCACAAGATCGGTCTTACGTGAAGCACAACGCAGCAGCAACCGTGACGTGGAACACGGAAGACCAAATAGAAACTACTGGCCAGATGACAACTTGAGGACCAGAATAAAATGATGAGGACAGCAGGATAAGTCAGAAGTAAAAGACACTGGATGACTGAATGGAGAGTGATGTGGTGGATCTTCAAGAGGTGCCTGAAGGTCAGCACACTAGGAGCACACTGGATGCTGAAAGGGAGTGAGTGAATGATTCTTTTGAGGGCATCTGGAGAAAGGAGACAAGGAGACTTGGCCACCAGGGGCAGAATAGAGGTTTGGTGGAGAGCAGAACCAAGCAGACACGTGTAGGTCAGGTGCCTTGAACTGGGTCCTAACAGCTGTATGAAGTTGGTTGAGGAAAACAGAAAGAGTAGCACATCGAAGGAGATGAAAACAGCAGACAGACAGGACCGTTTGGGACGAGCTGAAGTGGGTGGACAGCACATGCAGAAAATGCTGTAGAAATGCAACCTACGGAGGTCAAGAGCTTGAAGAAGAAGTTGAGGGACAATTTGTAAGAAAGGAAGGAATCCAGTGGAGGCCACTGAGGAGACAGCAACAGGAATGGGTGAGTGAATAGATGGTATGAGTGAATGTGAGAGTCTCATCCAGGATCATCATAACTCCAAGGTGTGAGGGGGGTATTTTCAAGAACGATTTGTGTCAAAAGAAGCAGAAGGTAGGTACAGACCACTGAAAATCCTTCATTGTTACACCATCCTACCATCTTTTCCAGGTGTAAACTGTAAAAAGCTTCTCCTTGCACCTCATATTTCCAGAGGTACATTTCTCACACCAATAAGAGTTGATGAAACTTTCCTCTTTGTGACGTTACTTAAAACATGGCCTGAGCCTCTCCTAAAAGGGATGACTGTGGTATGTAGATAATGTGGCTCGAGCTCTAGAAGGACGACAGCCGCGATATCCAAAAATACAGTGAAATGCATTACAACATCCATAATTTATTCTGAGGAACATAAACAACAACCACAACACCCTTATGACGCCTTAAAAACACACCGGAGTGAAAGTGAAATGGAGAGGAGGTTCACTGCCGTGGCAAGCAAGGAATTCACTTTCAGATCCCACCCTCACCGACACGAGACCCACACGTGGGGCGTGTGCATAAGTGTGTTTCTGTGTAAATTTAACAAGCCGAAGAGGGGACGTGCGTGTGTGACAGATAAAGAAACAAAGAGTGCGAGTGTGAGTGTATGTCGGGAAGAAAGAGGACAAGAGACAAAGACCGCGAGTTTCTGTCCGCGTTTAAAATGAGACGGAAAGAAAATGTGTGTGTTATGAAGCCGAGATGCTGTTGCTAAGTGAAACTGAAAGGAGTGCAGAGACACGAACGTTGCACACCCCCAAAATAAGAGCTCCCAGGAACGGCTACTGAAGTTACCGCTCTCTCTAGAAGAAACTGCCACGTCCTGACCCCCCCCCCGTGACTTACAAAGGTGATCATATAAACCACACAACTGTACTCGTGTTGGACTGTGTGTGTTTTCTGTCCCTAAACCACTTACAACATTTATTATCATAAATGATAATATAATAGTAAACAGTGCAATTTGCGAAAACAAAGCAACCGGTTTCTAAAGGGACATAGAAGCAAAGCTGTGAGCAACGCAAGCTGGCACGGACCACCTCAAGCTGGCACGGACCACCTCGTCGGCTGAGCAACCCAATAAACGATGTACTGGAACAAACGGAAAGGTGCAGGTTTCACTATGCGGCAAACATCCATTCCTCCCACACTGACGGCTAAAAACAGTTTACAATCTGCAAGAAACAGGTCTGCGGCTCTCGCCTCCTGTGGGGGGGGGGGACTCAGCCGCATGTACCTGGTCCAAATATAGGCCTGCTGCCTGTGTTTAATCTGAGGGTGCGACATACTTGTGGTCCATGCTGTGGTCCGTTGTGGAAATTCCTGCGCGGCACAGAGTGTGGGAGGAGAACGTTGGAGCCGCAGGACACCGCTGGCCTACAAATGAGCAGGTTACTTCAGGGACGCCACGGCCACGATGACACATGCTTTCATCCCAAACGGGCCAACCAGCCCACATGCATGACACCTAAAACATTTGCTCTGTTTCGCACTGGCTGAGCTTGTGTTCTGCATCTCACCAGCACCTTCCACTTCCACCGGTGCTGCTAGGAAGTGGAAAAGGAGGAAATGAAGACTAAAGACACCGAAGGTTGTCCCTGTTTCATCAGGGAAGAATGTCGTGGTTCGTTTTGGCCTCAGCGCTGTGACACGGACAGAAATGTCTGCAGACTGACCTCTAGTGGCGACAAAGTACACGTGGTGACGTAACTGCCACCGTCTCCTAGATGCTGATGCTGCCAGTCTCCTACAACCGAGGTCCAGGATGTCACGGTGCGCATGTTCAGCCCAGGACACTCAGAAATCCTCTGCGTGGCCTTGGGGGCACCTCCCCCCGCACCCCCGACCATTCTTCCCCCAGTTTAGCAACAGCTCTGTTCTTAAAAAAGACAAACATTTTGAAACAACAACATGGGAGCACCACATGACACAGACCACAGGCCTGGCTCCTGTAATCTGTGCGCTGCACTCACACTGTCATTACTGTCGTGGGCCGTTAACACGCAGGAACCTGGTTAACCATAACCAGTTGGTGACAGAGGTGGCTACACCTCACAAATGTCACGTTCAGCAGCAGCAGCAGCAGCAGCAGCAGCAGCAGCAGCAAGCAGTCCGGAACTCCTGGCCAGAAAGATGTTATATATTGAATTGTACTTCACATCACGAGACGTGGACGTGTATTTATGGAGCATTTCTGCTATTTCTCTTCTCATTAGCATAACTGTCTGGTTTATAAATGAGACTATTGCGGGACATCGCACGCGGAGACCAACTGACCTGGTGCGACAGCTGAGACCTGCGCTGGAAACGCGGCGGCGGCGAGCTGGTCCTGCTTGGAACTGAGACAACTTCTGCTTTTGCAGGCCGACAGGAAGAGGTGCCGGGCCGAGGATGCGGGGCTATACAGCAAAGCGCGCGCGCCCTCGGTGCGGGAGTCGGTTACGCAACCGCACCGTCTCGCGCCCCGTGCGCTCATCGCATCACCTTCCGCGGTGCGGGGTGAGCGGGGGCGTCGGTTCCACTGACCACATCACCGCTGCACGTCCTGTGGCGACGGTTACCGTTAAACCCGGTTCTAACGACAAGTCAAACAATGACTGAGTTGTTCCTCTGACTTGAGGAGGACTAAAGGCGCAGCGAAGACGTTGCGATCTACAAAAGGTGGAAACATCAGCAAAACTTTCGCGAACCCAGACAAATGAGAACGTGGATGTCGGCGGTTTTGGGAAGGGGGTCCGCAGAACCGCGCAAAGACACGGACGCGGAGCTTAACGTGCAGGAGAGAAGCCCGGCTGTAAAATTAAAGCGAGAAAAACTGTGCGGTGCGGTGCGGTGCGGGCGCGCGCGCTCTCTGAAGCGCACTGACCTGCGAGGCGCCGCTCGCGCACCCTCCTCCACAGCAGATCCCACGCTCTGGACGTGGAGTCCCGCAGCTGCTCGCTGATGGAGCGCCTGAGCTGCGTCTTCGCCGCCTTTCGCTTCGTCGTCATTGTAAGCGGCGCCACATTGTTCCGCATCCGCGTTCCCGCCGGGGCGACTCTTCTTCCCGCGGTTCTGCGGGACGCGCCGCGCGCCGCTGCCGCAGGGCTCGTCACTCCACCTGGACGGCGCGCGCTGCGTCACCGCGCGGCGAAGGCGCACCGAAATGCTTCTTGCCAAAAAACAAGAGCATCTCTCTGTCAGGCGGCGCTGCGGCGTGTCGGGAGCAGCACCGCGCTCCTCGCTGGTCTTCGCCTGGGTTCTGGGCCAGATGTGCAGCTCTATGAACTTTAGTCTGTATCACATCTGCAGCGCGTGGAGCGCAAGCGCGCGCTTAATCGCGGACTACAGCACTGCCTCCATTGAGACTGTATTCTCTCTCTCTCTCTCTCTCTCTCTCTCTTCCTCCTTCTCTCTCTCTCCCTCTCTCTTCCTCCTTTCCTCTCCCTCTCTCTCTCCCTCTCTCTCTTCCCTCTCTCTTCCCTCCCCCTCTCTCTCTCTCTTCCCTCCCCCTCTCTCTCTCTCTTCCCTCTCCCTCTCTCTCTCCCTCTCTCTCCCCTCTCCCTCTCTCTTCCTCCTTCCCTCTCCCTCTCTCTCTCCCTCTCTCTTCCCTCTCCCCCTCTCTCTTCCTCCTTCCCTCTCCCTCTCCCTCTCTCTCTCTTCCCTCTCCCTCTCTCTCCCCCTCTCTCTCCCTCTCTCTTCCCTCTCCCTCTCTTCCTCCTTCCCTCTCCCTCTCTTCCCTCTCCCTCTCTCTCTCCCTCTCTCTTCCCTCTCCCTCTCTCTCTCCCTCTCTCTCCCCTCTCCCTCTCTCTTCCTCCTTCCCTCTCCCTCTCTCTTCCCTCTCTCTCTCCCTCTTTCTCCTTCCCTCTCTCTCTTCCCTCTCTCTCTTCCTCCTTCCCTCTTTCTCTCCCTCTCTCTTCCTTCTCCCTCTTCCTCCCTCCCCTCTCTCTATTCCTTACTCCCCTCTCTCTCCCTCTCTCTCTCTCTTCCTCCCTCCCCTCTCTCTTCCTCCCTCCCCTCTCTCTATTCCTTACTCCCCTCTCTCTCTCCCTCTCTCTCCTCCCTCTCTCCCTCTCTCACACAGAGATCGACACCCTCATGCACAGTGTCATTACATCTCCTCACAAACCGCAACCCATCTTTGTATTTTCCACCTGTATTTGTGCGGCCCTTAAGTTACATACCGACAATAAATTTTCATTTTATGTCTGCCAGTTGCTCGTGAACTAAAACAGAGTAAGAGCGCGATAAAGAGGTCATAGAAAAAAACGTTCCTATGAAAAATAAATGAAACATGGATTTTTAAAGAACTGTGTCTATTTTTAAATGTTCTTTCCTCCTGTTTAGAGATGCACAACAAAGCTGAACGCTGCAGACTATGAACTACAATCCATCCCAGTATTTCGCACATTGTATGTTATAAAGTCCCTGCTGATTTTTGCCTGTATATAAACTACTCAGAACTTTGGGTGTTTTTCACCGCTTCCTGCTACAGAGAACCGAACTGTGCAGCTGTTTGCCGGAGGGTCACGTCTGCTCTGACCCTTAACCCTGGAGAGTTTCGCATTTTCCATATGTCTCCCCTGATGCTGAATGCATTCTTGTCCTCCTTAAAGTGGAATTTCCTTCTTTATTAGAAATGCAAATAAGAGCAGCATCGCCGCGAACGTCCAGGTCACGTTACCCGTCGAAAATCTCAGGAAACCAGCTCCATCACCAGGCGTTCAGCAGGAGATGAACTGACATATCTTCCCAGCTCTTCTACAGCGGTTTCCGTGGTGAAGGACACTTACGGATTGCTTTAATTTGCCAGCACAGTTTATCTCATGTAAGTATTGTTCAGGTCGCGCCTTTAGCTGCTACGCCACGTGCTGACGGGTTTCACGGCGGAATCGTCCCAATGTTTGTCACTGCCTTTGACACGGAACGCAGAGCGCAGCTGATAAGAACCGAAGTCTCGTCCCCAATCGGTAAAAGTGGGCTTATAGACATACTGAGAGTTAACCTGCGATCTAGAAGCAGAATGTTGACCAAGCTTGCAGTGGAAATCAGTAGAAAAAGTAACCTAATTTCCCCCATGGAAATGGATGCAGGAATGTGGAACAGATCTTTCCCGCATCTGACTGGCAGAAATTTGGGCCCCACGTATGTTGAATTTGACATGGGATATAGAGCTTTAGCATTTCATTTCACCCAAGGATCCAAAGAAAAGGTGGAGCGTTTCTAACAGCAGATATCCTTCATGTAACATACCCTGGTCGGAGCACGTACACTCCCACTCCAATATCCTCCCCAAAGTGGACCGCTGCGATACATCCCTCACGATGGACCACCCTACTTGTGTGAGTTGAGCAGGGGAGCAAAAAAAAACCGTTAATACAACCGAACCCCTGAAATAAACTTCAGCTGAAACCCAACCCATAGCAATTTAGGACCACGGTGCCACTGTGGCTGGTAGCGTTCGCCGCTTGGTCAAGTTTTTGTTTTATGGCCACAGTTTAAATGCTTACACATGTGAAGTATTAAACATTAGCGACTGCCCCCTTACTCCCAACCCCCCACAATGAACTCTGTCATAATATTGCATAACGTAACAGGACTTTCTCATGAATGAATAAACACAACCACACTTCAGCCATTGTTGACTGCACACTAGTTCCCCGCAAATTAAAGGCTGTTTCCCACATGCAGCGACTTTCTGCGTTAGTCTAGCTGTCCGCAAACTTCTGTGGTGGGAAGGAACAATCGATGAACGTTCTGACTGGCTGCTGGGATAGCAAAGCTGTCGGAAAGGGGGGGGGTCAGCATCACTTGGTTCAGGACAAAACTGTTTAGGGGAAACTGGATGTCATGCACTAGTTTGCCGTCTCCTTAACGGAACAGTTATTCGTCTGTCTATGTGCCAGAGGTCAAAGGTCAAGGGTATGAATGTCCACTTGTCACTGGGGATTTTCAGAAGAGGTGACCAGGCTTGAATCAGAGGCTGGTGAGGTGGATTGTAGGGGGGGGGGCAGTAATGTGATCGGCCGTATAAACAACTGTATCAAGAGCAGAAAACACCGTGACGGTTCTTATTCCAGCCACACGCCACGTGAAACTTACAGCACGAGGGACCATATCGGTTTCTGGGTTATAGCAACACGACACAAGAGAACACAGGCATGTTGGGCCGCTTGTTCCATTCCACTTGGCGAACTGTGCATCACTTCATTCTCGCCGCAAGCACATCTGCTTTCGTCAGGGAGCAGGAGGACGAATCACTGAGTCAAATCGTTTCTCCCTGTCTGCGTCAGTTTCACAAATATGGACGGACGCTCCTTCGTGAGATCCTCGGAGAAACGCCATTCAGCCAGGTTCAGATGTTAGTCCGCCCACTAACACAACAGTGGGTGAGAAGGTGTCCGAGGTAAAGGACGGCCGGTGACAATACAGACGTCTTTTTTAGGCCAAACTAAAGTCGCAGCTTCACGGTGCGGTGGAGCACTGGAACTGTAACATGACGGCCTGCATTGTTCCACAGAGAGGGCGTTACACCCTGTGTGGGTTTGGCCTCTGTTGCAAATAACAGGGTTTTAGACCACACAAAGTGAGAGTGTCATGCCAAGAGAAAAAGAGCAATTCCAGCGTGGAGAACTTCTGCTGTGCTGTCACTTCCACTAATGAGCTGCAAGTGTTAACAGGGTTAAGTGATCTGACTTTGAACTTATGGACTGTAAGCACCAAAGCACCATCTACATCTACAGCATCAAATCCAGGCAGTACCTGAATTGCACCGCTGTGGGTTTGGGTCTAACTGAGCCCCCCCTCCCCAAAGTCCAACGACATGTGTTTCAGGTTCCATGCATGGCTACCCTGCAATGGGCTCACATCCCATCCGAGGTTCTCCCCTCCTAGCCGAGTGCCCACCGTGACCCAAAGCAGGAAAAGCTGGTAATGATAACATGAGAAATGGGTAGAAATGTCAGATTACACTTGCTAAGAAAGTGAGATGTGATTTTGATTCTGAAGGTTTGTTTAAGGATACAAATGCATACAAGGGAAACACCTAGAGCTCCTGGTGAGGATCTCACTCGCCGTGCTGTTCCTGATCAGGTTTTATCCCATCTTTCTCAAGGAGTGTCAGACCCCTGTTGTGAAACTGGCCTTCCAACAGGTCTGGTTTGATGCCACTGTGATACTCTCACAACACCAGAACGGGTCCTTCACTTCATTTGTTGGTCTTATCCAATTTCTCTCAAACTTTAGATGTTCAGCTACAGGGCCTGTCCAGGAATTTGATCTTCAGGTTTCAGATCTAAGTTTGTAATCATCAAGTTGCCTGCAGCCCCATTGTTGGTTGCTTCTGAACAAGTTTAGAAGAGGCTCAATGTCCTTCAGCACATTCAGACACAACCGAAATAAGATTCAAAGCTAAGAAAACCTAGCGTTCGATGCACAGCAGCACATAGTTTGGTGAGGAAGGCCTTTGGTACACAGAAGAGCTCGTAAGTCCTTCTGTAATCGAGATCTAATCCTGTGATAAATTTCTTGGGCCCACAAGTGGCACTGGCTGCCGAAATCTTAATTCCAAGAAAAACACGCTTTGTCTGCTGGGATGGTTGGTCTGAAAGAATAATTCAGCAGGCAATCCGGCGTTAAGTCACCAAGGCTCAAGGAGGACAAAAATGTGGCCTCGTAACAACAACAAAGACGACAGTCCAGGTGAAAATGTTCTCCTGAAAGTGACCGGTTTACCACCTCAGCAGAAGGTTATCCCACATCCCCTGGGCTCAAGGGGTATTTGACTATTTTTCAACAGAGTGTTTGTGTCTTAAAAAATTGTTTGCTATCCAAAAACATGGCTTCACACATTTAGTTACATGCCTGGTCAGGACATTGACATGGTTAATATCCTCTATAAACACAACGGAATTTATGCCGGAAACAGCATAAAGGAAAATATAGCAAAATACAACACTAGTACGTAATGAGTGAGTAGGGCATAGAACTAAACAAACACAATCGACAAAAAGTAAATAAGCCTTTGAATTAAAAAAAAAAAAGTTTAATTGAGAGGTCAATTCTGGTTAGTGGAATGTTAATGTCTGTCGTATAACAGCCTTCTGGAGGGGTTACTGCGTCTGATGCCTTCGAACGTCGCTGACCTCTCGCTTCCCCTCAGAAACGTGAGCCGTAAAACCTCAACGTCAAAATGTGCAAGCGGCACAAAGCAGAAATCACAGAATGGAAAACAACCTATTCTGTCTGCAAGCCGTCGCGAAGAAGGCGTTTAAGAGCAAGATGGCTGCCGTGAAGGAAGCGGGAGCCCAGACTGGGCCGGGTTATACTCTCCGCGTAGTTTCCCCTCGTATGCAACAACAGCTACCAGAGGTAGGACATAACAAACAAATAACTCTTCCGTTCGCTAACCTTGAATCAGTTTTTTGAATCAGCTGCTGCTCCAGGGAGACAAAAAAAGGCGTACAAAGCAACTCACCCCTGTTCACCTTCACTGATGCTCACATGGCTTCACTCAAGATGCTACAACTTGCTTTGTTAATTTTAGCCACTTTTCAAATTCCTGCTCGACTAAGAAGCAGCCAGCGACACGCTTGTTGGTCTGTTTACGTATGTTTAGAGGATTTTGTGAGACGCGATCGGATTCTTTCATGTTTATTTTTGCCTCGGTTTGTTCCTTGAGAAAAGAGCTGCCGTGTAAGCTTCTCCTGACCAGCACTTCCCTAGAAAGTGTCTCCACAGGGATTTTTGTTTGAAGTGGCGGTGGGAGTTGGAGCTGTGGGGTATATTAGTGATAGTCAACAAACTGTCCACACAAAAGTCATATTTCAACAGCTCACACTTGTTTAGCTGTTTATCGATTTGCTGTTTACGTTAATGTTGCTTCAGGGGTCCTATCGTGCAGCAAAGCTCATGGCTGCAATTCTACTCCAAAGTCGGGCCGGAATCCCATTCCAGGCGTCGTGTCACACGTGAAATGTCAACAACCACCCTGTGACCCTACAAGCTGTGACTTTCCTGTTGACCAAGTGTCCGCTCCATCCTCCACAGATTAAATATTGAGTGAAATAGTTTCCCGCTCGGCAGAAAAGTGGAAGTACTGAGGTACTGAGTTCAAATCGATGAGCTTGTTTTAATCCCTGGGCGAGTGGTCAAGGGCCTCTGGCTCCTGCCTCCGTCCTCGGTCAGGGGGGCAGCGAGCCGTGCTTATCCTCAACGTCTCGCTGCGTAGCGCTAATGCAAACATGTCTCCCCTTTCATGGTCGTGCGGTAAAAATAGAAAGAAATTACTCTAAGCCTACGGTAAAATCCGTTTTTTTTGTGGCATTGGATGCTGGGGGATAGGTGAGCTTTTCAAACCATAGAATTTTGGTTTGTTTCTTTCTTCTGCTTCAGTAGTAAAAAAAAAAAAAAAAGAGAGACAGTTTACCAGCAAATTCCTGGAGCTGGTTTTGAATCAGGAAATATACACTCATGTTGATATACCAACAAAACCCCCGGTTACGTCTAAGTTCACAAAAATACTGCCATGGGAAGCAGGAGGGAGTTCTGTGCGTGTGATCTACAGAGAAATAAGAGTCCTTCAGCCCATCCAAGGCTGAGGACTTTAGCATCGTGCTACCTGTAGTCAGACAGCCACAAATCCCACCGAAAGCGAATCACGGACAAGCGTGGACCGAGTGACGGACTGCCGTTCTGCTGTAGCTCATTCAGCGAAGCCATGCTGCTGAGTGAAAGGGAAAGAAAGGGAGAGAAAGGGAGTAAAACACTGCATTAACGCCCTGTTCTCAACTAATTCTGAGAAAGAATGGAAATGAGGATTTACTTTCTTTTACTTCTGTGTTCCTGCACATTGCGGTGAGCACAGCAGTACTTCCTTCTCTACCGTCAAGTTTGCGAAGAACAAGTTCCCACTCAGGACCACTTAAAAGCTTCATGCTCACGGCAACAGGGGAGGAGATTCTTAAGTGTTTGGACGGCGACGAGGTGACCGAGTACTGAGTACTGAGTACTGAGGTGACCGCCTGTGTTTAACGTGGGATATCTGCTGTTGTAATAACTTCTTTATTTGTCAAGGTTTTCCCAGGAACCGGCAATGCGAGGTAAAATCGTTTAAAAAATAATGTCAGGTTATTCCGAACTTAAAGTGTCGTGGTTTATTTTTAATTTGTGCTAACTGTTTAGCTCTCATCCGCTGCTGTTTAACTTGTCACACGGATTAGGATAACCTGGTTAGTTTAAGGTGGCATGACCATAACATTAGTTATAGCATTTCACTGGTCTGTAGCCAGTACTACAGTCCAACCCCTTTCCTGGCTGTAACCAAAACATCATTTCCTGCTGACAAGCGCCAAACTACACAAGTTGCGGGAACTGTGGCCAAAAGACGGAAATTAAACGCGAGAAATCGCCGTCGGACACAACGTGCTTAAGGTGCTTCAGCTGAGGCTGCCAGCGGCACAAATAAGGCTTGAAGTGTCGTGAAATGTGTGAAATTCAAGTTCTCATCACCAACGCAGCAGAGGGGAGTCAACTGTTGAGAACCCGCTTCGTTGGCTGGGTGGCGAGAACATCCAACCCGATTTAAACCAGCTTTCCTAGCAAATTTGCTTTTTTGGCACATTTATTGTTTTCTCGGAAGGTCGAGAGAACAATAGAGCAGCTGAGCCAAGGTGTCCACTGCAGCACAAAGGCATCATTCCAGCCTAGTCTTACCACTCCAGAGCCCAGATTTGAGCGCTGGAGTCGTGCCAAGCTGCATATCTCAGATCGGGACCCCCGAGAGGGTTAACACAGATGGCTTCGTGCCACGGAAATACCAACAACCAGGCACTAAAAAGGCAACGGCTGGTAGGCAGCTGTGGTCACCTTCGCAGAACAGGGCCACTTGCCAGCAGCGCTGCTGAATCTGCAGTCTGATGAAAACAGCACCAAGTTCTCTGTAGCCAAGCGCTGCATTAATCAGGTAGAAATAATCATAAAACAACCCAGGAGCCCACAGCTGTCAGGAGGCCGGAGCAGAAGGGACCCGGTCTGTCTCAGTCGCTCTAACTCTCCTTCGCTCTCCTTATTCCCGCTCTGACCAACCAGCCTGCAGTGGAGAAATGTGGACAGCTTGTAGTCCAGTGGCTGGAAACATCGATGTGTCGCCTGAAGCTTATCAGTTCAAACCCCCAAGGCGTGACTTCACAGACACACACACACACACACACACACACACACACAGACGCATGTTCACAGACACGCAGTGATACACACTTCCATTCAACACACCAGCACCTTCACTTAAATGAAGACTGCAGATCTGCTGCACACAGAGACCTGCAAGCCTTTCAAGGATTCTTAGCTAATGCTTGAGGGGGAAAGAAAAGACCACGTTTGTGAAAACATTATCGTAATTGATGAAGCCTTTGAAACGGCTGTCCTGGATGAGGATAAGTTGCTCGATACACATTAGCTAAATGAAGCCTCAGAGCGCACCGGCGGAAGACGTATCGAACCGAATGAATAGGATCCATTTCAAACATAAAAATAGTAACTAAATGAAGAATTCCTTAGAAAACTTGCGCACCGACAGATCTCTCGCTATCAGATTTGCAAGGAAAAAAATACCTTGATAAATGCTAACGCAGAAGCCGGCGTGTTGGGCACGGAACACGCGAGAAAAACACATTTGTTCTGACTGTCGGCGCTTTCCAAATGTCCAAATATCGGCGGTGTGTATACCTATATATGACGTTGTACCATATAAATGTGTACAGGTTTATAACGCTGAAGTCATTCTGGCAGAAGCCGTGACTGGCTTTGTGCCGACTGGATCAGGGTGAGATTCAGATTAAACTGAACCTGGGGTCCGTGAGGGCAGTGATAAGCCTTCAATCATCCACAAAGACACGATATTATTGCATATTAAATCCTATGGCGCTGTACTGAGAAGTAATCTCATCAAGGGTGTTTGGGGGGCTTTTACAGAATTCATTTCTCTTGGTGGGGGAAGAAGTGAGGGCACCCTGGGGTCCTGGGGTTAGGATACGCTTTCTCATTGTGGATTTTCTCCGTGGGCTACTGTAGGTAGTCATAAAAACGCACTGGTATACAGACATACACACAAACGGTTACACGCACCCTCGGGCACATATACAGGCACCAGAACACGCCCTGAGGGGAAACACCTTTATCCTGTGGTTTTTCTTTCAGTCTCTGAGGCCACCATGTGAAAGAATCTGCAATCTGCAGCACATGTGAATCTGCTTTGCAACTAGTTACAGGGCCCCCCGAAAAGGGACTTTACTTATAACCTAAGTCCAGTCCCTTAACCGCTGTACTGGCCGTTTTTTTTTTTTTTTGACAGTCTTTCACAGTAAGTTTATGTCTTTTGTTTATTTTTAAGTCGAAAATAAGGCCTGCAGAAAATTACCCAGGAGGATTTGTGGCAAACATTTGTTTCTTTGAATAAACCACATTCTCCCACCCTTGGTTCCCGGAGATCATTTAGTTCTGTTTCTGTCTGAAAACCAAAGAAGCAAAGAGAAAAAAGGAAAGGAGCCAGACAGATAAAAGGGTTCGGCTTTTTCTACAGATTTCTAGGACAACTGAGCGGGGGGGGGGGGGCAACTTGGTGGCTACTTGGTTCCACACCACAAGTTGGAAAATTCAGAACACTGACCAGGGGTCAGACAGTGTAACATCTCCTTGGTTCCAGTTTAATAACCTTCTCCCTAAACTCCACATCCTGAGCAGCCATAACTGCTCAGTTACGCACAGCCCACAGACGTGCATCCAAACTACCTGCAGATCTTGGCACGTTTTCACAATGCATTTAACTGTGTTTGACTACTTTATAGTTCCCCTTTCAGAAATGAATTCCGCAACCTTTGACTCGGAACGCTGTAAAAGCACGGAGGACTGGAATTGCTTCATCTACACAAATCAAGCTTCGCTGACGGCACGAGCTCCGGAAGACATAAATCCTGGAGAATCCAACTGGAATGATCTCCCTGATGGAAAGCGGGAGAAGGGAGGGGAAGGAGAAAGAAGCAGCGCAGACTGGGGTAGCTGGAGGAGCTCATATGCAGAAAGTTGCACCTGAAGTCAGGAGCCCAGCAGCCTAGGCTTATACTGCACCCGTGGAAAAAGGGGTTGGCATTACTGCTTCAAGGTGTGCAAACCAACTTGCCAGCTTGGCTGAAGGTGTCTGTCATTGAGTCACTGCTCGGAACGCAGACGATGGGCACAAATTTCCCCCGGAATCGAACTTTACTCAAACCAAAGAGCTGATGCTAGACGGGGGTTTGTCTGGATCGGGAGTCCAAATAAGAGACCCCAGCAGTTTCATAGCTGCACTCTCAGGATGTTCCTACAGTGACACGGAAGTGTGAAAGTGGAAAAAATAAAAATAAAAAAGGTTGGACACAGCCCGAGGGGATCAGCAAAAAGTGACTTAAAAAAGAGCCCAATAAAGCAATGCTGCAAACCACAAAGAACAGGGCTGCAAACCAAACAGTCGACAAACAAACTAAATTATGGCAGAAGTAGGTAAGGGGGGATTTGTACCTGGTTCAGCTTAACACCCTTCAGTCTTTTCAACCTTACTTTCGCTATTCTAAAGGCATCGCGAGAGCAACACATCACCAGGGTTAATGTGACAAAACTGAGAGCTACGAGGGCGGCAGAGGGAACGACGCAGCTGCCTCACAGCCCCTGGCCTGTTTAGACGCGGTTTGGAATCCGGCTCAGCGTGTGTGGAGTTTATGTGTCTCCCCGTGTACGTGTAGGTTTCCGCTCGGTGCTCCAGTTTCCTCCCACAGTCTGAAGAGCTGAGTTTTGGCTTAACTGGTCGCTCTAAACTGGCAGTAATGCTTGACCATATGCGCGGCTCCTCTGTAATGGACTGGAGAGCCCTCCAGAGTGTAGTTTCGTAGCCTTACTCCCCTTGGCCTTCAATTGCCACGTTCCTGACCGGAATAAGTCCTTCAAGATAATCTATGGATGGATGAAAGTTACAATATACAGTACAAAACCCCCAAATTAAGACGACTTGCTTTTCACTAATGACTGAGATGTAACTCAGTCTTTAAGGTTTAGGGTAGAACTTTGTCCTAATGGGGAGATATAACTCACACACCAACACATACTGACACACACACTCATCTACAAACAGCAAACAATCACAACACATTTAGAGCCTCTTTACTATGTGGATTTTTTAACCTTTTCAGGAACATTTCCACAGCCCTTCAGGCTCGTGAGAATCGTATCCTTCCTGTTATTACCACGCAATATCTTGAGGGGACACCTACTTAATGCGTATTGACTGTTTTCTGTGTGGTACCCTATAGCAACCACTTAATAACACCCAAAGTAGAGGTGTCAGACTGTTTTGAAAGTTAATGAATAAGTCAGTCACTTTCATCAACCACTTCACCTGTCAGGCCCCCAGGGGTCTGGACACTGTGTCCGAATCACTGGGTTCTAGGCTAGGAAGGCTATACCCTGCAGCCCTTAGCTAATGGAATAACAACTAGTTAACTCCTGTAATGCGCCACGTGTCAGTGAAGTCTATTAAATGTCCACTTGGAACAAAAAGAAGCAAACTGTATACATGTGTGAGAAGTAGGTTTCTATTCAAAACAAGGTATATCCTCAGAGTTTTATATGCAGTACTAGCTGAGTTACCTGGCATCTTGTGGGTGAAAAAGTTGAAAGGTGGAAAGTAATAACACATAATATCAAACTGTATCGCCCTTAAAGCGGTGCATTTCGTACATAGTGTTTGTGGGGCTGAACAGGCGGACGCCGCAGCGAGTGACACGTGGAAAGGAGGAAAGGAAAAACTAATAACAAAAACCTTCCTTACCCTTACGCCAGTGTGTGTGTGTGTGTGTGTGTGTGTGAGCATGATGAATGCGCTGCATGGTGCATATTTCCAAGCATCGTTTCAAGCAACAAAGTAGAAATCGTCAAGAAACTGTGGCCTTTTTGATGTTTAATGAACCTGACTTTGGAAAAACCTCACTTAAGGTGAGAAGCACCTGTGTGTCAATTTTATAGTGTGTAGCTTGAAAAACAAAGCCGTGCATAAAGAACGAACGGGCAGACAGACGGACACAAACAGCGATTTGAGCTTCGCACATACAGAGATTATGCTATAGCATTTAATTTTATCATGTTATGTCGTGCAAAGTGTATTTCATGTTTTCATAGTGTTGTGGAACATCCCACCGACGTGCAGTGATCCTGTCCACCTGCTTCTACTAAACTTAGTTTGCAGTGTTGCACTTCAATGCTTATTCTCTACATTATCTACCCTTTGAATCTCAGGGGCTGGTTTCAGGTTCGGGCAAAATCTTTGAGCAAACAGGCCGGACCGTATGCGAACACAGAGGAGTGCGTGAAATTGTTGCGGCAGCAAGGCGTCTGAGGTTTTCTCACCAGCAAAACACAACGCAGGCCTGAAATATGTTAGCAAAGTTATTTTGTGTAGCTTACGGTATAACATAAGACCATCTGTGCCATATTGTTAACAATATACATTGTGAATCTCTTTTAACTGTTTATAATAGTTCAGTGATAAAGGAGCCTCATGGGGTTCCAACATCTAGCAATGTGACCGTCAGATTAACCTGCATTCCTTGTGTCACACAACCTCTGTTGTTATTACATTAAGTGCAGTAACTGGAGTATCATGGTAGGGGCCAAGCTGGTTGGATCCCCCTCAACATATTGCTTAGAGGACCTGCTAAAGGTCACGTGAGCCAGAAACCTGAGTGCAAAGTGGCATTCTTGTAAAATATCCCAGGAGTCCCTGGGGCCATATTGCCACGCTGAATGTTACCTTAGCAGCCTCAGCCTGTGGATCTCGCTTAACTGTAACTGCCTCACCAGTGGAATATGGTGAATATGAGACATGTTGTGCAAACAAAAGAGCGAGTCATTTACAAGGATGGCATTTGGGGGCCACCTGTCGCGATCGCTCAAAAGGATGCTGCACTCTGACAGGAGCAGGAGCATCCGCCCCATAGGCAGTGTGTCCCGGTCCCGGAGTAGTAAAGCACAGATGTTACTTTCAGGCAGGTGTGTGACAGTGGATATAAGAATATTCCATTATGACCACACAGCCTAAAAGCACCTATGTCACTGTACCGTTGATCCAATTTTCTCCATCTCACTGGTCCTCACTGATGCTTTTACATTTTTAGTAGCTTCACAGAGTTCTCATTACTGACACCATCTTGAATGCGGGTTGTGGTGTAGTAGTTAGTTAGGCTTCAGTTTTGGGTTGAGAGTTTGGAGAGAAGGAAACGATGGTAAACCGCTTCCGTATTCTATTACCACGGAAACCACGGGAGTGATTGACACGGGTCGACTTTGACTTCACTGCCCTTAACGTGCCACCGCAACAGGGTTGACGTTCAGTCACTGTCCCCTTCTGTCCAGTCTCTTTCAAACCAGTTCACCTTTGACGCTGCCTTGTAAACGGTCACCTTGTGCCAGACAAAGACAATTGCGTGTCTTTGCAGTGATTCACGGGGGGTGGTGAGATGAAATTTACTGCTTGAAACCTGAATAATTTCGAACCGCCCTAACCAACCCCCTCCCGTCCCATCACCGACAAGCTTTCGTCCCTCAGGTGAGCGTCTGAGCGCAGACACAAACACGCAAAACGTTCCGTCGGCTTTTGTGACGTGACGCAACGTGATGCAAGAGTGACGCATAAACGTCGCTAAAACATTGCGTAAACACTGCAGGAGCGCTGTGGGACGACGGGGTGCAGCTGTAATACAGAGAACAAACCCGCAATGAGCGTTAGGTAACTGCTGCCAGATACCATCTATCTATTCCAGTCAACCCTCCTGCATCTGCAGTCTGCTGCATTGTTCCAAAACTGCCAAAAATATCTTTTTCCACAAAGCTTTGCAGCATGTGTGTGCAGTATGAAGAAAAGACCATCATTTGGCTTTGGGGTGATTCAGCTGGGAATATATGAAGCTCCTTATCGCAGCCTTTTCTGAGAAATCCAGTTATATCCTGGAGTTAAAATTACAGGGAACTGGGCAGTGTGAGGGCATCTGGGGGCAAGACCCTCCATGTAGCCCCCTAAACATCGTCTACAGAGCCCAGGAAAGACACGCAGGGACACGTAGACTCGAGCACAATCAAACAAGCGTGTCCTTTATAATCAACGGTCATAAAAACGTTTTCCAAAACTGCGTATGTTCCGGTCGGCTGGACCAAGTCTGAAAACTGACCTTTTCAACTTGGGCTCTTTGAAACAGAGGATCACGCAAAAACAAGTCTTCTTGTTAATGACCTGTTGTCGGTACGAAATGCTCCGCAGCTTTCTAACCCTTCTGGACATGCTACACCAGCCATGCAAAGAACGCAGGGGGTGAGGCGGAGAGGGGGATCATAAGCAAAAACAACAGGCCTCTTACCTGCTTCTCCACAGGCCGTGTTCACAGCAACCTGCAGCAAGACAAGCACAAGGGTATGAATTAGTGAGAAACAAACCAGTCTTCTATGACTCTAACTAGTACAGGTAAATAGAACGCAGTGCACAATGTCCGCCGAATGTCCTGCCAATAGATAACATGCCGGGCTTAAAGTGAGACAGAAGAGAGCTGAGAACTTGAGAGACGAGTCAACCGACCAGGAACTCCAACAACTTGAATGAACCGGGCGCTTCAACTTGAGCGACGTGAAAATGAATAATGAATTCTTTAAATGTGTTTGTTCACAGACACCTCAGGAACTACTACTAGTCTCTACCCAGAGCCCCTCGTAGGAACTATTTCCTTACTGTACGCTAGAGGAGGCAGTCACCGAATAATATCTATAAAATCAACTCACGTAAAGCTACAAGGTTCTGCATTGTTCCGAGATCCACTTCTTCTCACCCTAAACCCATCAGAGCTCAGGGCCCAGTTTCACCGCCAGCTCATTCCTCCCTGTTGACTGTGAGACTCCATGCAGGAGGGTAGAATCCCATTACCAGTCTGCACCACAATTTTATACACTGGTTTCAAATGACCAGATGTCCCGAGCACTTTGAAAAACCATTATGAGCTAATCTGTACTGAAGGATGACTATGGATCACCGCTTTGTATCCAAAATCGTTAAATATTTAGTTCCAACCAAGACGCCATTTCTACTATGCATGGAATAACAAAACAGTAGGTCTCTCCTGCAAGACGAACCGTTTGTCTACGTGTTGGCAGAATGGGGACCTGACAATACATTCTCAGGTCAACACGTGAGATGGAAGCAACTTAACATAATGTTTATTAACTGGTTAACCAACTGTAGTTACGGTCATAAGGTTGTTGAAGTGGTCCCGTGACACAACCTGCGTAATATGCATTCACAACACGCAGACTCGGCTCTTCAGATACACCTTGTCAGTTACACGCCGCGGCTTCTTTGCAAACGGCTTTCGACACGGGTCACTCTTGCAGGCGGAAGGCCGAGCAACGAACGATTTTCCCTGTCAAAAGTCTCCACGACGGCAAGCCGTCACAAGGGTCCTCCACTAAGTCAAGTGGCCAGTGAGGGGTTGTTGTCCATGACCTGTTTCTCTGTGAGGGTCTCCTGCAGACAGGAGGAGACACGGGCTTCTGGTGAAGTAAGCAGTTCTATTAAAGTTATTCACCTACATAAACATACCTCTCTCATCAACTGTCCACACGTCACAAAAATGAGAAGATTTAAGGTCTTGAAACCGTTCAGTGTGACAGACCCAGCTAATCCAGAGTTCAAACCTCACCATACAACGGCCATTCCTTCAGACGCAGTCAAAGTTGTTCATCATTACAAGACAGCATCTTTAAAAAAACCCCAGCGCTAACATGGTTGACAACAGCCTCTCCAGCCGGAGAACGACTACTCCACAACCTTCGTATGGGGCAGAAGAGTGACAAATACCCCTTTGTTCCAAAAGAGTAACTCTTTGCACGTATCACTGGCAAGTCAATGCATACAACTCGTCTTCACTTCAATGCAATAACCTGATCCTCCTCTTCGCTGCTTGTTTGGATTGACGGCAGTCGCCGTTTTTGTTTTCCCTGCGTGATGCTGTGCTGCTGTTCTGTGTGTCATTTCTGAAATGAGGACCCATCTCCCTGTAACACACAAACCACAAAAGAGAACAATGCCCAGCGGTCACACAATGTTTTGCCTCGTGGTTGGGTGGGGGGTGGGGGTCCACATAAAACCAGAATTTACAGACCCGATACTGGGAAACGTCCTCTGTGGTCTACAGCATTGGTTAATATTGTATTTCACTTGTTTTGCTTGCATCCAGACTTTCTGAGGTTCCACCGGGATCTGGTTTTATTGGCTTAGGGGTGGAAAAATATCCCGAAGCCCATTTATTTGTGAATTGACTGAACGGCAAAGTGTTTCACCTGTACTGTAGAACTGTAATACCCAAACAAAATACTGTATGAACATTTTAAAATCTACAAAACAAAAGTACATTACTGCACATTATTTGTTTATGGAACAGGTCCAGTAGGGTGAATGGTGAATTGTTGCTCTCTTTGCCCATATAGTAGCTATAGGCCTTCACACAACTTTGGCACAAAGAAAATAAAAACTTTTTTTAGTTTTAATTTTCTTTTTAATGATTACAGCATTTGTTAGAAATTGTGGAAAATTCTACTAGCGATTTCCACTGCAGCTATAGAGTACTTTCCCTGCGGTGCCACAGATGTGTACATTGGAGGCCATTTAGACGTCTACGTTGATTTGTTATTTCAGGTTCCCCTAAACTACATTGTCTATATATTTGTCACTCGCTCACTTTCATTAGTCCTCGTGTGGGTCACAGGGGCCCAGAATCGCTGGGCACTATGCAAGGCGAGGTGGACACAGGGTCTATACATATCTCTTTCTGTCAATAAAAACCATTCTAAAGTCTTCTTCTGTCCCCATAGTCCCGGGAAAATGTATGAAAATACTCCTTTAAAAAAAAAAACAAAAAAAAAAAAAAAAAAAAAAAAAA
>UFQX01000640.1:190042-210267 GCA_900497675.1 Arapaima gigas
TTAAAAAAAAAAAAAAAAAAAAAAAAAAAAAAAAAAAAAAATCAGCAAGATGTTTCCCATTGAGCTGAAATCGGCTGGCTGAAAGAGACCTGATCCCCAGCAAAGGCTTTTCCCACCTTTCGATTTTATTAGAACTTGTTCTCAACGAAAAACTAATTCATCAAAGTTTAGCGTTGTGCTCTGACATTTACTCCTACTACACATTGTCAAGAAATGCAGGAATTTACTGCTGTTTGCTGCACAAATGAGCCCCGCTGTCACTCCACCACCCGAGGAGAAGTACAGAAACGTGACGTCGAGCTTCAAATGCCCAACAAAAACGTACTTTCCTTTTCTGGAAAGTTAGATTAACTTCACAAAAAATGGCCCCTGGATGTAATATCTGATAGACAGAAAGATTAAAGATAAAAATAATGTGGGGGAAAAAAAATCAAGGAGACACCAAAGCAATGGTTAAATCTCAGAACAACAAGCAGAAAGTGGCCAAATGTGCTGGAATACAGCTTGGATCAAACTGAAAAATACATTTTTTTTAAGAAAAGGCAGCAGCTATGGACTGTGGTGAAGCAGCAAACATCAAAATAGGTAACCGGCTGAAAATCCCTTTCCCTCTCTGTCCATCCTCTGCGGACAGAAACTCTGCCATCACCAACTCTTATTCCTACAACGAGTCTCACGAAGGTTCCAAAGCGTAAAACAGAGTAAAAGGGATGTACAGCTACAAAGCGAAGGGAACAGCTCAGAAAGTGGCAGTTATCAAGGGGATGGATTGAAAGTGTGAAAGAGGGAGAAGAAAAAGGCAGAAGAAGAGAGCACTGCTCATCCGCACGTCCTCACTGCAGCAACTTGCTTCAAACAGATTACAACTCACTCCACCATCCACACAAACTGTGTACCACACCTAGACCACTCAGCCTATGAGGTGGAGTCACCTCACCCCCCACAAACATTCAGAAACCTGGCTTTCCATCCCAACCTTCAGAAACAAGATAACAGACTAGGTGGCCAAACTGGGTGAAGATGTAATGAAGCCAACACAACTGATTGAATTTTTCACATGGAAACATCATAACTGTCACTTCTTCTTGTGGCTCCAAAATGCTCCATCTTTACAGGCAGCTACCAACCCAGCAGTAATCGAACCAAAATTCTCAAACCACTTTAAGCCTTTCTCCTATATGGAAATAGAAGTGAAAATGCCACCTTTTCACTGTCGTTCTCATTTCAAGCATCCAACGCAGCTGTGAGCTTACAGACACTAAGACCAATTTATGTCCTCTGAAAACCAGAATAAATATAAGCTAAGCTGTTTGCTCTAACAACACGTCCTCTGTAATATGAATCATTACAGATTAAACTGAAGGATCAACATCAAATTTAATCCACATCATCGTCGGGGGATAAAAATCAAGATCTTTTTTGCAATGTTATGTCACACATAAAACCATCAGATCCCAGGATTGTGAATATTTATAAGAGTCTGATCGGTCAGACTGTATTTTACCCTTCTTTATGTCCCAGGCTACATTAGGGCCAGTTGCCCAGATGTGACATCTTGAGCTCAGAGAGCAACACCCACATCAGCTCCTTCCAGATACTGGCTCTTCTCACGACAGTTTGCTGGATCTACCAGCTATGTAATGTGTTTAAGGAATAGCGCTATTTGCTGATTTCTCCCATCATCGGCGAGCGGGAGGAAACCCGGCCTCTACAATGGAATATGGACTAGCTTATGTTCTGCTGGCAACCTTCACCCACGTGGCTAGTGCAGCGTGACAGGGAGTCGAATGTTGCAGCAGCGTGAATCGCAGTGTGCAGCAGCTTCCCGATGTGCCACTGGGGAGGCAGTTCAAGAGGAACTTAAAGTCTAACTTTAAAAAAATCTGTTTTTTGCTGCACCTTCAACCTTCTCTTATCTGCCCAGCAGCAGATGTGTACACTCAGCAACTCCGCATCATCTGGCAGTGACCAGTCTGAACGAAAAGGGTCTACATGCCTGGAAGTAAGATAAGATAAATTTGTAAAGACAGAAGCTGAACTTTTGTGAGGGATTTGGTCATGGCCATTTTTGATGACCAGCAAGACATCGGTCAGTTTGTGTCTATTGTGTCATATTATGGCCTTATTCCCTCTTTTACACAAACAGGGCTGTGGACATTTTCCTGATATTTTCAGTCTCCCTCTGCTGATGAACTGATACTGGAGGCTTCTGCTGAAAATCGGATTCCCTTCCGTGCTGCTTGTTGCATAAACTTCCACACCGAAGGTCTCATCCCTCTACCTGAAAAAAATCGCTGATTCCCACAAATGGTGCCGGAGGGGGTAGCGTGGGCAGGGGGGCAGGCGTCCACAATATTTGAGGCAGCAGGTATATAACTTTATTTAGTGCTGTTGTTAACATTTTTTGTTAACAGGTAATTACACCCACAGCACCAAGAGAAATACGAACCAAGCTCAAATGGTCCGGTGAGGGTCTGTTGGTCCACATAGCAAAGTTCTATAGTTTGTGCTGGCTGAATAATAATAATAATAATAATAATAATAATAATAACAACAACAACAATAACAACAAGGACTCAGACCTTCTCAGGTCTGCTGGCTAAAATGTTGTCTTCCAAATTTTCTGACAGGGTTACATTTGGCGACTCTCAAAACGTGTGTGACCAGATACAACCACTCTGACACCCACTTTAAGCAAAGCGACTCTTAGGTGGCCGCATTTCAGAGTCTGGAAAAATTTGGAGCCCATTTTTCCACCTTTGAGAAATCAAATTTGATTCCAGGCCGGGGTCTAGTCTGAGCTAGAGGAAGCCAGGGTGGGAAATTTATTCTCTTTGGAGAAAAAAAATTACTTTAACTCAGTTTGCTGCTGTATTATTGGTACTGTTGCTAATAATAAGAATAAATAAACTCATAATGAAAATGTTTTCAAATTAAACTGGAGCAGAATGTTACTTTGCTACGAAATATTGCAGAAATATTCCAGTTTTTGAAAGGAAAGGCAAAAGTGATATTGCAGGGTGTTGGTGGCAAAAGCAAATATTTTGGTGTTGTGAGAGATACAGGTGAGACAAACATTTTGATGCTGTTTGACAGCAGATGACAGTACTGGGCCCTAATTTACATCTGTCATGTACCAGTCTGCTCACCATGTCTGAGGGTTCGAGAACAGAGCCATCACGTTAAAGCATCAGGTGAGGAGCACCAGAGGAAGGGAGAACCTACTTTAGGCCTCATGGTGAAAGTTGAATGCCAGTAACGTGTTAAACTAGAACACGGACGGGTCCCAGGTCCTACTCACCGGCTTCCTGCGGGAGACAGCTGGTGTGTGACTGGGCGAGGAGCTGGCGCTGAGGGCCACCTCAATGTCCTGGTTCAGCTGCTCTAGCTTCTGTATCAGCTGGGACATAGATTCAGTCCAGGGGGAGAGTAGTGGAGACTCCTGTAAAGCAGAGGCAGGATGATCACACACGGAACACACAGACACACCCAGAACTGTGCTCAGTTCTACCAGCGTCAGGGAGGTGGCATTTACACTTAATGTTAATAGTTCAATGTATACATTCCGTATGTATTCATGACTCATGACACTTTGACACTTAGGATAACAACCTGGACCGCTGTGAGGGTTGCAGGGGATGGGTTCGCAGTCGGGTCGAAACACAGCGTGAGCCTCGAAAAGTAGTTACGATGACGAACACATTTAGAAAGGCATTCAAAAATATGTCTTTTCAAACATTCTGTTATGATAATGTTTGGCAAGAAAATAAAAAAAGGCAAAACGTGGGCATCTATAAACACAGATAAAGGTTTACAAAGTATTTAGCCATCGATAGATTAAACAAGCAGCAATTTTTCACTTGTACGACGAGTCTTTTTCACTTACATAAATATAATTTTATATCCCCTAGTGGAAACGCCCTCTGTTGAAAATATTTATATTCCTGTAAATATCTCACCAGGAACGGATTTCAGAGCGGGATCCCGACACGCAACACCACCTCACGAGTGACGGCGCGTTTGAAGAGTCCAACTGCTGTGTGAGCAACAGTGCGGACGGCAGAATAATAATGCACATTCCCCACAGAACTGACTCATACGTATAATAAATAAGCCCTTTGTTTTTCACTCGGAGGGGGGGTTCTGACAAAACTTTTAACAACGCATTGTTCTGTTTTCGCGCCATTTAGAACTCTATCCCCTGCCTCCCAGTGGACCGACTGTTAGTGGAACAATCTCTTTATTCCTCAAGTACTTATCCATAAAGAACTGTTTGCTGTAGAGGTTTCCGAATGGTTGAGGAAAAAAAGAAAACGAATGGGACACGTTTGGGCTCAACTGGGCTCAACTGGGCTATACTGATGTGAACTTGGCTGCTCTGGTTTGGATCAAACGTGCAGAGTAATCGACTCCCAGGTCAAATGGGAAAAATGAGAGAAAATGGCCGAGCAGAGAGGCTCTTGATGCCCGTTCACTTCCATTTTGTTTGTGCGTAGATGTGCGTCTGGAGTTGAGCGTGTTGGTCAGCATGTGTGTTACCTTTCATTTGGTCTCATCTGTGGTTTGGTTTTATGTCTTGCCAGAGTTCAGTATCCCATCCTATCATACACTTTTTTATACTGTAATGTACTTGAAATGTGACTATAACAATAGTTGTATGTCAAGTACACCATGTATACATATATACGCATATATCCTCTCTCAGCGTACACTGAGGGGCACAACCACGTGGCAGGGATCACATAGAGGAACATCTGTAAGGAATACAGCCTGGACAATCCTAAGTCTGAATGGGAAGAACTGCAGATAGTGGTGCAGAAGTACAGACTTGAGACCCTGTGGGACGTCCACATCCACACAGATAAACAGGTACCGGTTGCGATCGACAAGGAGGAGAAAACAGCGGTGGTGACAGACGTGGTGACTCCGAGCGACAGGAACATCACGAAGAAGGAATATGAGCAGCTGGAGAAATGCGAGGGACTCGGAGAGGAACAGGAGAGAATGCGGAACGTGAAAACAAAGGTGGTCCTATTGGTCATAGGAGCAGTTGGGGATGTGACCCCTGAGCTGGAGGAGGGACAACACCGGAAGAGTGCAGTACTGGAAAGAGCAGAAATACTGCGCTGTACCTTCAAACTCCCAGGCCTCTGGTAGGAGGCCCAAGTCTGAGGAAAGTTACCCACCCCCCACAGGGGAAAACTGGGTGAGAAAGGAATTTTTTAAAAATGTGCATACTGTACATATATATACATATATGCATGTTTGTTCACATACATATTTGTGTATAAATGTTTGCATGTGTGATTATTCACATATTTGCGCCTGCATGTCTATCTGCATGTCAGTCATGCCTGGCATTCAAAAAGCACCCCGGTCCCCTGTGAGTATAAATAGACCACTGCGGTTGGGAGTGCTGCGGTAAGGAATGCGAATTGCTTTATTCATAAATTATAACGTCCCCGGGCTGCTGCTGCCATTATTGGAGCAGGCTGTGAAAATGTACGGGCGCTGGCTTGTTGTGCAGCAAGGGGCGGCTGTCTGGGAATCTCACAGTTCTCTGTCAGCGGCGGCTCTCTACTATCATCCCGAGCCTTACCCAAGGACCCCTGGAGGAAGCCTGACCACATGCCCAGCTGGGTAATTTCCAGGAAAACAGAGGATACCCCCCCCCCCCCCCAAGAAGTAAATATCTGCCAGGCCAGAGAGCTTTGGGTGGCTCTTCAGCGCTCACTCCATTGCACAATCGCCCTGTTTGGCGGGGGGTGCCACCCCAGACCCAGGGAAACTTATTCATTCATGGGAAAAACGTTAGTTGGAAGAAATATGGAAAAAAAGAAAAGAAAAATATGAAACAATAGTGCTGCGAATTTTACTGACAAAGGAGAGGACTTAGAGCCAAAGTCAAGCTCACAGAAAAGGCTCATATGTCCAGAGTTGTCTACCTACTGAGTAAGATGAATACTGAATCACACAGTTAGAAGAGTTTAAGCATTTTCTCCGTGGTCTTGGAATGGAGCAGGTATTGGGCAGGAGGTCAGGGTCAGAGGTTTCAGAGTCACATTCTGGGAAGGAGCTCCGCCGCCATGACGAGACAAACGGGATGTGAGGGGTAAAGCCTGCCGGACAGCTCTGATCAGCGAGTTTAGAACTTCACGGCGCTGCCAGTGGGATGTGTGGCCAGGCTGCTTGCCCAAAGAGTCCTAAACAGACGACATTCATGCCAGCTACCTCCCACCGTGCCAGGCCTGTCACTACAGGTCACCTAACCCACCTGATCCTGAGAAAGTGCATCTTCTTCATTTCATTCCTGAAGTAATGACCCAGACTGGAGCAATCCTTTTGACCCCTGGCTCTGCAGGGTCCTGCAAAGTCAAGAGGTCAGCAGTCATGGACGGTAGCGTCAGTGGGATCCAATGGCCCACCGTTACTTTGCTGTTCCAAGTTCTCCACACTAGTCAGACTGCACATTATCAGTAGCGCCTTCAGCTCTATTCCTGAGGCCGTTCCAGAACCAGAGGCTCAGCACCATCAACACATCAAAAATGATTTTCAGCCAAATTTCATCATTGGTTACGATATGAAGAAAGAGCACCTCATTACTGCCCGACTGTGCGACTCCAGTCTCCTGTAGGCCTTTGAACGTCCTTGGATTCTCTCTCTGTGCAATTAGACTAATAGAAAACTGAAATGAAGCCAGACCTCACAAGCTAATGAAAAGAGAAATAAACTCCACCCTTAGCAGATGCATCAGTCTGCCAGCCCCCCCAGATCTCGCTCCTCCACCAGAATAGAACTAAAGACACACGTACACCACTACCCCCCCCCCCCCCACNTGCCAGCCCCCCCAGATCTCCCTCCTCCACCCGAATAGAACTAAAGACACCCGTACACCCCTCCCCCCCCCCCCCCCACCAAGATAATCCATCATGCAACTGTTTTGCTCCAGCATCATACCCTGCTCAACTCTCTTGGGCTGATGGTGATCACCACAAGAACTGAACCAGAGACCAGGCCTTCAGGAACCCACGTCCCGTGTTTGTGGGCTCTTAGCCTGTATTTCACTGTCACTTTCAGACAAAACAAGGCCTGCCTGGACAAATTTCACTGAGCTTGTAGAAAAGGAGTTGCGGTGACCACCTCTTTATGTAACTGAAAGGTAAAACGGGAAAGTAGACGTTCACCAGTGTGGAAACAAAGGGAGAGCTGGCAAGAGATGTTACAGTGGCGCCATCATGCGGTGGTTCTGTAGTCCTGCTCCACATGCACTAAGGGTGTCCTCTTTTCGGTGGACTGACAACTTAGCGGGTTGTGGAGGGAACTAAAAAAAGTTATCAGTAGTATTTATTGAGGTTCTACTGAGACATCGGCTCTAGACATACTAGGGTTGGTATACAGTGGGGGGGGGGGGCGTCTTCCAACGTTTCACCACCTTTGCCTCCTCTGATGTGACCAGGCTGAATGTTTGTACATCCATCCCGAAACATATAAAGGAGGACAGTGGTTCAGATCCTCCTTTAGAGTCCTGAGAATGTAGCTAATACTGAGTTGGCTAGAAGTGTTTAAAAAAAACTCTTTTTTGACAGCATTTTTACTCTCGGCATCAACCTAAGACCTTTCAGATCTGGAAAGTCAAAAGCAAATTCATGTCCTTCTGTGATCAACCTGATTATTTAGGAAGCAAGTTTTCTTCCCTTTTGTACACTTCAAATCAGCTTTCTGTCAGTATTGTTCAAAACCAACCTAAGGTGCCTTCAAACTTGTACCAAAGTATTCAGTCTTACCTCAAGTTCAGCCTGGAAGCTGCTGCTGTTGCTGCTGCAGTCTGACCCATCGTGATGGTGGGATGATCCATTTCTCTGGCTCCTGCTCACGGTCCTGCAGCGAAGGCTGACCGCTAACTCCCTGTTCAGTGGCAGCTTGGGAAACACGTCATCGTCGTCACAGTTATTCTCATCGTCGTAGGTGTCGTGGTCCTCCTCATTGCGATCCTCATCTGAAGGTGACCACACTGGATCAGAGCTCCCGCTGTCAAGCAACTTTGGGCTGGAGACAGAAGGGCGATAAGTAGATCTTTCCTGAGGGCTGTCGTCAGGTCTGTCGCGAGCCCAGAAGACTGCAGCACTGGGTCTGTCCCTCGTAGTTCGGTGGCACAGTTCAGAGAGAAGGTGAAGCTCTGCCAAACAGCCTGACGATCTTTGGCCAACATCACGCTTGAGCTCTTCACAGTGCAACACATCTGTCTGTTCAAGGCCAGGTTCCACAGGCGCAGGTTCAGGAGTGTGTTTTTCCAGTGGACCGGTCTGTTTTGGGACGCAGTCAGGACAACCCAGCAACCTGCCAGAAGGATCACATGGTTCACCAGTGTCTGCCAGGAGCTCAGTGATGGGAGTCAGAGCTTTGTTCTCACTGTGACTGTGGTCAGCCATAGATTTCAAGTCACCGAAGGACCTTATCAGAATGGAACCCGGAGGTTCTGCACTTGACTGTGGTTCTCCATTGGAACCTTTGTCTTCTACTCCGTCCTCACATTCCCTCATGGCCTGCTGCTCCGTGGGAGCTGAGAATGGACGACTGTTGCCACCCTCTGGCTTTTCACACTGGAGGGAGCTGGAGGTCTTCTCCTTCGAAAAAGTCAGAGAGGGAGACTCCAAAACGGACAGCGGACGCTGTTGCCCTGGGGAATAATCCGATGCTGCTGCAGACATCCTGAGCACTACTGTTCCACAGTCTTTGCACGTCGAGGCCTCAGTTTTCCAGCACCAAGCGCCAGATGAGCCATCTCAACCAAAGCCGGACACAAGGCGCGCTGGACCCCACTCTGTAGATCTGCCTCTGCCACTCTTGTCCTAAAACTTGCAACCACAGCAAAGACGACGTTACTTTTGGCACCGTGACGAGTATTCAAATGGTTCTGCCTTGTAAACAGTTAGCGCTGCTCATAAAAACCTGTATTTTTTGATCTATCACACAAGTAATCAGTAACCAAGCAAATATTTCATCTCTGTGTGAAACATTCCTCTTGTTTGCAGAGCTACAGAGAGCAACGCTGGTGCGATTTGCACGGTGGTTTCAGGAATTGTTGGTCTCAACAAAACTGTGCTGCATTTTACATGCGGGCTTCCCTCCAGGATGAATATAGTCTGCTGTGCATCAGCTAAAGGGGGAATAGAGTAAAACAAGAACTTAGGAGAGGGGGGCAGAGATGTGGTCCGAGTCGCCCCGTCATGTCTGGATCCGTCTCAGACAAGATCCCAGTGACAGGAATGTGGAAGAGCTCCCACGGTGAGAGATTTACTGCCGCATACAGTGCTATTCATCACAGCGAAACGCAGCCCTGGCCCACAGAGCCCAAGACCCCGCTGACCCCGTTGACCCCGCTGACCCGAGGAAGGCATTCATTTCCACACGGACACTTTTACTTGGGTGGTAACAACTTTTCACACACTGGGGGACCGAAAAATACGATTCAGCAGTCATACACAAATATTTGATTTGCTTAAATGTTTCGGAGACACCCCCCACCCCCACTTAGCTTACTTTTGCCCACTTTGACTGAGGTTCCATCACCGTTTCTTTTTCTGAAGTTTTGCGGTTGTACCTGACACTTTAACAGGTGGATTTTAAAGACTGCCTGGTTTCCACTGAATGACGTTACTGGTAACGTTGGTAACGTTGGTAACGTTAACTGGTAAGTTGTCATTCACTCCACTAACGTGGCCCACATTATGGGCTATAATGTAGGTGTAAAAATAGTTTCCACGAACAACTGTGGAGGTCTGCTGACTTCTACTGACTTTTCCCCTTTAACCTCGATGGCACCTCATAAAGAAAATAGCTCATCATAACCTGATACCTAACAGGGGGTGTGGGGTCCTTCTTCTGAAAAGGTTTCAAATGGATCCGTCAACAAAAGGAGCTCCGCACGGCAATGAGGGCAGACTCTCAGCTCACGAGGTGAATGAGCGACATAAGTGCGCAGGCCATGCTAATGTACATTGACATACGTGTGGGATGCATGGTCCCGTTTTGCATTTCAATGCATGTAGAGTAACCAAAGAGTAATCGCACAGGTCTCCATAAGTAAAACACGGGGAATTCCACCCAACTGTCAAGCAAGCGTCGCTATAGCTCTACCGAGTCATATTTTAATCCTCCCAGTTGCTGACAAGTTGTTACACCTCCGCACCCCAAACCCACCCCTACTCCATTTCATCTTAATACCCTCAGAGAAGAAGGGAAGTTCTGTGTTAAATGTCACACCTGTGGTGTCAACGCCATTTTGTACCTGTTAAAAGGGGGGAAATCAGCGCATATCAATGTTATTACTGCATTAACCAAATAAAGAGGAAGTGTATAAAAACATTTAGCAAAATCTTGAGACATGTCAACAAGTTAACATAATTTACCTCATTTTATATTCTAGATAAATAACGCATAAAAGCCAAACGAAGCAAATACTAAATAATGTTTTTTTTTTTTTTTTTAAAAATGCAATCAGTCACGTCTGCATTTCAAATTCCATCAGCATTTCCATTTAAATATGACATTTCTGTAGCTATGATGTGCTAAATATGGTTGTTCCAACCATACTGGTACAAACGGATTCAGTTTTATAGCTCAGCTTTGCATCAAACCCCTTCCCTACCGGTTGATACAGGTCTGCAATCAAACTATGAAAAATGTAATTCATGCAGGTATAACTATTTTTTAAAAAAAACTGATGTTGCCTATCATGAATGTGCTGGGTGGAACTTTTAATTCGGGTCCATTAAGGACAAATTGCGAAAAAGTCGTTTTCACTTCTGCTGTGTTGCAGCTACAAGCCACAGCGATGTGGCAGAAAACAGGTTCATACAGGATTCCGTGAGAAAACCGAATGCGACAAACTCGACTGCGGCAGGTTGAGGCTCTTACTTTGTCTCTGTCTCGCACGCCTTTGACGGATGAATGGAAAGCGGTCCTGTTGCTGCTGCTACGCTCTCTGGCCGGGCAGCAGGAGGAGATGTGGAGGAGCCTGGGGAGAGCGAGGCAGGGAACTGATGTCTGTCTACAGGAGTGCGGGGAGCCCTTCTATTGCTCGGAGTGAGTCATGCATGTTTGAGACTGTAAAAAGGGGGGGGGGCGCTCTGTTGTCACAATTGCAGCAGAATCCCTGCAGGACATGGGAGGCTCCATGAAAGAAATATGTTTATTGCTCAATGGTAGGGAATCTATCCCCTGTGTGCAGCAGATCAACCTGGAAAGGGGGGGGGGGTTAGTGGGTCCATAATGGACGTTTGCCAGCTATGTTTACTTTTTCAATATTTGCCATCCAATGTTAAGCTTTGCTTTGCAGCTCTGACTGAGTGCCAGGCGTTTTGAAGAACGATCCTTCAGAAACTCTCCTACCGAACTGTGTGAAGAACATCACGCCTGCTTTAGCGCCCGAGTGAAGTCACTGAACACAGTCGCTTTCTCACTGTGTGTCCGTGTCCTCCGGGGCGATTCGCTCTGGCCGCATTCAGGACGCACGTATAGGAAAGGTTCACACGCACACACCCAAAAAGGACTGTTTGCTGTCATTTTCAAAAACGTCTATTACAAGCAGTTTTACAGATTTATGCCACTCGGTGGAGGTTACACACTTGAGGCTATGTACTCAGGGTGAAAAAAACTCAGCAAATTCTTCTCTTTCAATAAATTAACAGTACGAGTGCTGCTGCTGCTGTTAGATCTCTGCAGAGACTCATGGGGGGGCACTGGGGGCGACTGTTCATTCACAAAAACTCTGATCGACCGCCACGCCGGCCTCTGGAACCAGCTGTGCCTCAGAAAGCACCTGCTATAAACTCTTGGTGGCGTTTGGCAGGGTGTGGTGCACCACAACACTTGCGACGGCGCCGCAGTTATTCATCTGCCGGATGGTATTTTTAAACCGAGAGACTTAAATAGCTCGTTCAGTAACTGTATGGTTTAAACAGAGACGCACATAACAGCAACAACAGCAATGGCAACAATAATAGCAGCAGAAACAACAACAGCAACAAACAACAACAATAATAATAATAATAATAACAACCCCTAGTAGTCATTAGTAGTCAAAACAGCCACTGTGCAAAACAGAAACCAATGGACAGAATGAAGGACCAAACCTGCACGGCTGTGCACACGTGTGCACATTCATGTTGGCTCCTTCGTTGCAATATTATTCCTTTCCACCAAGTTAGCGGTTGCTATGACAACTGTTCTGCCACGCGTCTCTGGAGATGCGAGAGAGCTGCACCAGGCTCCCAGCATGGGAGTCTGTACCCAGGGCAGCCTGTTTGGAAACCACCAGCACTTCCTGACCAGCCCCATTGTGCCTCATGACATAGTGAAATTGTGTTCTGGTGCATGTTAGAGCAGCCAAAGCCCGGTATTCTACTGTTATACTGGCCCAAAGCGCAAGTGGCGGCAAGCAGAGCCCTACAATCAGTTTGAGCCATCTGCGGTTACTGGGTAACATCCCCCATCACTGTTCTGCTCCAGCTTCGCTGCTCTGTAGGCATTCCCCTTACGATGAAAAGTACAAACTCTAGTGGCACAAGGTCCTAGACCATCCCTAGTGGACCCCTCCCTTCCCTTACAAGAATATGCCCGAGTTAAGCCCTGCTTGTGGACCCATAAGTAGCATGGCGATTAAAGACTTGAACTTCTCTCCACACCATCACTGGTTCCAGTCCCAGGAAAAGGAAATGTAGCCCCCCCACCACCACTGCTTCATACCCCTATTGTGCACCATCACTGCACGGTCCCTGAGGCTGCTTTACAGGGTCAATCTGAAGTCATGGTCTGGAATGTCACTGTTACCTATTACTCCCAAATCCTGAAAAACACCTGCAAAAATATCATTCACCAACATGCCAGGTAGAGCAGAAACCGCCATCTTGAAGAAGGAAAGTGGTTCCAATTTTATTCTAAAGGTATATCAGTAGTGGACGTAGGTTAATAGTTAGTTTCTTTCTGCCTTCCTGTTTGTCTTTTTCCCTTCTCCTTATCAGTTCCATCAGTTCTTTGGCAAGAAAAAAGGGGGGAAAGAGAGCAGACGGGGATTCTGAGTTGCGAAATGAGACGGTGGGGGAGTTGTGTAACTGTATTGTTGTGGATGTGGGCAGCGACGAGGTGTTGCCTAGGAATGGTGCCACAGCGGCAGCAGAGCCGATGAAGAGATCTGGCTCTCTGACTGAAGCTGACAGAAGATACGAGTCCATAGGATGAGTCACTCGGTTTTTCCCCTTCAAAAACGAGGGTAGTGCGAGACAAACACGGTGTAGCTTCCATATATTTCACATGCCGTGTCGCAGCACGCAGCAGCTGGTCATATTCACTTGGGGCCCCTCTCTGGGTCTCGGGTCCCTCCCCTACTACGACTCGCACGCTCCACAGCGGCTCCCGACCCGCAGGGGCTTGTCGCGGCACGCGTCACGCGTCCCCACTCGGCTGTGCAGATGTGCCCTAACCTGCTGCCACTGTCAATTCGGTCGGAGCCAGACTAAACAAAGCCGCTACGTAGATACGAAGGAGGGCTGAAAAATACGTTTTTTTTAATAAATTTAAGGTAAGTTGGAAACGACAGCTTCAAGCGCAACCCCTTCTTTACCTTCGTCTTCTGTACCTGCTATTGCTCACCAATTGATTGTTTAAAAAGAGCGTCGGCCCACCTGCTGCTGACCTCGTAGCGATCTTCAACACCGCACCTTTCAATAAGAATTTTTAAACAGTGCAGAAAAGCACTTTCATTTATATATATTGTTGTATGCATTTGAGTGGTTGTTGCGGTTTTTATCATCTTCTGATTTTTTTTTTTACATTTACATGTTGGAAGCTAATTTGAAATTTACACCCGATTATGGATCAACCTCCTTTGCATCAGATAAAAGAAATCTGACTCCTTCTCTGATCCCCCCCGTCCCCTCCATGGAGGGCTGATCTGAATGGGAAGCATCGTTGACCCTCACAGCTAACCCGCTGCTCACCTGTCACCTGTGAAGGGTGACGGGGGGGGCAAACAGAGAGCAGGACGAGGTGTGAAAGTGACAAGGCAGGAGGTGTTTGTGGCGCTACAATAACACCGAATAAGTAAAATATGAATGACTTGAGAGACACAGTGAGAGAAAGCAGGAGAAGCTGAGTGACAGGCAGATGCAGAGATAGTGAATTACAGACATGGAAAGAGGGACTCTTTGAATACACAGTTTTAAATAAGCACCCAACCCTCCTATTTTACCGTGCTTGGATTCCCAGGAACAGTGTGGTGTAGATGACAGGGCCCATCCAGGCTCAGGAAAGTGTACTCACCCACGTGTGAAACAGGGAGAGAAGACCTTTCTCTCTGAGGGCTGCAAACAAGCTGTGAATGACAGGAGGGTTCGGCTGTGCCTTCCTGTGCTGCTCTACATCGCTGTCCACTGTCCTCATTGTCAGCGTGCTGGTTTTTCAAATATTCGAGCTATGGTGCGGCACCTGAAAGAAGAACGATCATTTAGACCCCTCTCTCAGGCCTCCCATACAGGCATTCTATGTATGTTTAAGCTCTACTTTAGTCTCTGTTCTCTGACTCACTGCCAGTTCAGGCTCATGTAAGCAAAGTCAACAACCTCAGTCATGAATCATGTTTATCTGTTCATTCCATTCGATCCAGTAGGTGAAGCAAGGCCTCCACAATGTGTTCCTGCGAGCACGCACAGGAGATGTGTGGCGCTTCTGGTTTCAAAGAGAACGGATCTAATCTGCTCTTACAGGCAGACCTGAGACAGGCTCAGCAGAGCCACAGGGTCTTGTTTGACAGTCCTGCTGAGAGGAGAGCAAGGTGGAGGACCGAGAACTTTGGCCTACAGCACATCAAGAACAAGATCAAGCAGTTAATGAATCCCGTTAATTCCAGGCTGGACCTAATTATTAACCTCAAAAATAAAAATAAATAGAATTGGATTCCCCAAGACCGGTATGGGGAACATTAGCCGAGTCTGACGTTAAAATGCACAAGTCACACAATTTTTTTTCTTATTGCTCAGCCTGTCAAAGTGGTGTCACACTGCTGGTCATAGGAAATTAATCTTCTTTCTAATCATCTTTTGGGATATCAAAACTGGATTTAGCAGCTGTCTGGCAAGAAACGGACCTCTTGAAATGTGTCTTCATTATCCAGTCAGTTATTTCAACAGACACCATTTATTAAACTAAATTCTAGAAGCTAATTCTGTAATAAAGAATGCAATAGTCTACATAAAGTATTCGGGATTATCCTGCTAGGACTGTACCCTTCCTGACCTAGCTCCCGGTAACTCTGGAAAAGGCTCTTGACTACAGCCACCCTGACCAAGACAAACGGTTATTGATGATGGATGGATTCAAGTATTCACTACCAACTACAGAGCTAACTGTTCTGTTTCTTTCCTCTTTTTCCTTTGCTTATTTCCACCATCCAAAAGTTTGCTGCCCCAACTTTGTAAATGATTCTTCCATTGTCTCTGTAGCCTAGTGGATCTGCTGTCCAGCTGCAGCAAAACAAGCCTTGTTCACTCCAAAAGTAGCCGTTGTGGAGATTCCCACTAATTCCGCTATAAACAAAAACACATTATCAAAAATGCAATTTCCTTGGAAGCAAACAAGCCTCCCAGCATGAGAAGATGAAAGCATCTTCAGGGACACGACATGGAAGGGTGAACAGATTGCCATAGTTGAGCTGGGTGTTTCTCTGCCGCTGGTTTATAGGTCTAGCCACTTGCACATCAAATGGCCAACAAAGCCACACAATAAAGCAAAGGTTAGGGGACTTTTCTTGGTACCCTTCAATACTCTGACACATCTCCTGAAATGACCTCATAGCAACGTACACTCTACAGAGAAGCAAATTTCTTGCCTATGTAAATATACGCATTATATGCACAAAGATGGATCTGTTCTTGATAGACTACCATTGTTCAACGGTGTCTTTTGTTACAAAGCTTCAGGTTACAAATCTCTGAAGATCTCTTCCCAGTTCATTTATTTTAAATACCATTTCCAGTGACTTAAGTTCTAAAATTTTTTTGCGGAACAAAAATCACCTGCACTTCCACCTCCCACCGCTGGTTGGCAGCAAAACACACTTAGATGGGAATAGAAATATTACAGAACTTCTTAACTGGAATTCAACCCCCTACCTGCTTTGAGAGCTCAAAGCAGCATGAGGTGAATAAAATGTTAATAAAGATGTTAAAATGGAAATTCTACAGACTGTAGCTGTTCTCACTTAAATCTTAAAGTAAATAAATCAAGACACATCAGTTTTATTAAACTTTCTTAAAGTTATTAAAGTCAAATGTCTTCCAAAGTCTACATGAGGTTGTCAAACAGGAGCTTATAGAGATTATTATTTTTATTCTGAGCAATTTTAAAGACATTGTAATATAATTTCAAATTAATAAAAAAATGAAATTGCCACATTGTGCTGCAGTGGCAACCAGTTCTTTTAAAATATCATCTGCAGAACTTAATTTGTAAGCTGGAACACAATGAGAATATTTGCACGTATCGGTTTTAATCACATTAGTTGTCCACATTAAAGCAACAGTGTTTTCTCAAAAAAAGGAGGGTGACAGACATTGGAAAGTCTTAAGAGAGAAAAACTCAGCTCTTCGCTGGAAGAGAACTCCTCGGGGATCTTAAGAACCGAGATGAAAGGCGGGAGAGGGGCTCGAGGGAGTGACAGCCCTACAGCTCGCCGGAGAGGCGCCTGACCTGTTTCCAACGGCCTCGGCGGGAACTGCCAGGCCCCCAGCGCACGGCTCAGCCGAGACCCCAAAAACACGGCAACTCCCATTTGCGCGTTTCCCGCTCAATTGGATTCGCTTGCTTTTCTCGAGTTGTTCCCACCTGTGACGTTAACACTGCAGTTAAACATATTCTTTCGACAACAAATGTAAATATGAGTCCGCCTCTTACTACCAGATCAGCGTTCATCATTTATACATATTATTTGCGTTGTACAACCTTACACTTTTCAACGTTTAAAAGTCATACAGATTGGATTCGAGTGATGCTAGGACAGTGATAAAAACCCTGGAAATACTGTGTCTGTCTGACAGAACGGGGGTATCAGCCCCTACAACAAATGAACATTTAACAAGTGACGTTCCCTCTGGGCTACATAAGGTGGTTTTAATGAATTCCTTTGAGTGAGCGTTCGCTGCCAAGAAAGAATTATTCAGAAACCGGCTACGAGGTGATTTCACTTATCTCTGACTCAGTTGCTTATTTATCAGCCTTTCATTTTTGCTGCCTTTGACTTTATAACATTTTTTCTTTGTCTTTATGAACTGTGGAACCATCAATTCACGCCAACTCATTTAAATAGGGATTTATATCAGAACCACTGAAACTACTCAAGTCGAATGATAAATACTATCCGCACTACAGTTATACTCATTTTATCTTAATATTCCGCTTTGATGCTCTGTACTCACTTTGCAGCTGATTCCTGCCGAAACCCTACATTTCTACAGTGAACCACAGGTTGAAAAAACAGCACCATAGAATTGCAGCAGTTGTACTTGTTCCTGCTCCAGTCAGCAGGTTGACTGAACAGTAAAATTACTGTAGTGATGCTGTAAAGGGAACCAGTCCTTGCCCGAGTCTCACACTTGTTCTGCACCAAATAATCCAAATGGAGTGAAAACGTCACAAAAAGGGAACTGTGACTTACTGTCTCTACTTTAGAGCGTTTACACTTTCCTGAATTTTATCCTCTGCCATATGTTCTCAGCTGCTCCTTCTTTCCCAATCCAGCACAGCGGAGGCCCCCCACACACCTGCAGGGTGACGACAGACGCGCAGCATCGCGACTTGCTCCGACAGACGTGAGCCCAAGGCCGCAGGGTGATGTCATGACGAAAGCACACCGGGAATTGTACGAGGACTGAAATCAACAGCCTCCGGTGAACTGCAAGAATGTCAGAGTGCTGGAAAAAAAAAACAAAAAAAAAACATACTTTTAACTCAGGGAAAAAAAATGATCCAAAAAAATTTCTCAGAAAACAGTGCAAGTGAACGTTAAGTCGTTCTGAGCAGAACTTTCTCATCTTCAGACTCCACAAACATTGATGAATTCACCATCCAAACAGTCTTCTCTACTCTTACAAGATAAAGCAGTATTTCTCAAAGCATCAGCTACAGCCTTTTGGTCTGTATAACTGCAGCTTCTCATAAACACCAGCAAAAGACGCTAATAGAACAAAAAAAAAAACCTCTAAAGTTAAATATGATCGCATGACGGTATAAGCAAAAACAGTCAAGCACGTTATCGCCCTCCCTCCTGAGCAGGTCATCGGCTTCGTTCAGAAGGGCCACTTTTCACGTGATATCAATATTCCGACAAATACAGTGTGTGAGTCGGTTGTACAAATAACACTGAACCAAAATATCCTTTTAATACCACCTTTCTTCAGTATCATAACCCGTATCTCATACTTCTTTTCTCCCCACTGCTCAAATAAATGTGAAGAATAACACACAAAAAGTAAGTGTTGTTTTCACTGTAGTTCCACAGGGCTCAGTGCTTGTCCCTTCGCTCTTCTCCAACTAAGCCACCTCCTGTCCAGTATCAGAGCTACGCTGAAACGCAGTTCATCCTCTGCTGACCTTTCAGGGTCTTTTGTATCGTCTCCAGCTGGATAACCAACCGTCACGTACAACTCAGCCTTTGTAAGAAGGAGATTTGTCATCTCACTCGTGAACCATCCACATGTTACAGATTCACATCTCCTGCACGTTTTCCAGCACACCGAAGCCACGGACACCTCCATGACATGTGTTGAATCCATCCATATCTCACTGAAACCTGAGCAGGTTATGGTGAAATCTATGTCCTGGACTGGTGCAACTCCTTCTGTCTGGTCTTTCACCCTCAGCCATCACGTCTCTTTAACTGATCCAGAATGCTGCTTCAAGACCTGTGTGTGATCTGCTGAAGCTCCTATCCTCACTTCCAGTAGCTCCCTGGCTCTGGTTCCAGCATACATGACAATTGAAGGATGAGTAACCCAATACCTATAAGGCCTGATAGTTCTGTCCATCCCAGCAAGACCGACAGCCTCCATTATTACAGAATAACCTCTTTCAGACCCATAATTCTCCTGATAGCTACACAAAAATGTTCAGCACCATTTATGATTATTTACATACTTCAGTCTCACTTCTCAACTAATGTCTATCAGTAATATGCCACTTTGCAAGGAATCGTACTAAACGTCTTCTTACGTGGAAGACTGTAGTAAAAAATTTATGGTACACCTGCCCCTCATATAACAGGTCAATAAATTCCATTAAATCACTGTTTTAGTTTAAGTCCTGTTGTGAGGTGATCAAAATACCTTTTTTTTCCTCAAAGAAAACATCAATCAGCTGATAAAAAAGTAATTTATTTTAATGTTATATTTTTATTTATATTAGTGCAAGGAGTTATTAATTATTAATATTTAAAAATATTTTTATTTACAACACCATTTAGACAACATTATTGTCTGAGCCCTTCCCTTTGGCAAGCAGGTCCGCTAGAGGTGATGTGAAGGGATGTGAAGGGCTGTTTACAATTAACACGGAAGATTTTTTAACTGAACTGAATTAATGTTTTTTTTGGGGGGGGGGGCTACTGGCCACCGTTTCCAGGGTTACTTTGAGGTTAGCACAGTACATTTATTCACACTGACATCACCGAGCGACAAAAACATTTTGGGTTGAGACACCTCATGAATCTCAGAAGAGTCTGATACCAGCCACTGTATTGAACAAAACACCCACTGTGGAAGCTAAATGACGTTTTTCAGAATAAATAGCCAGTTGTGTGAAAAAGGGGTATCGGTCTATATCTATCAAGTAAAAATGCATAAGAAATTATACTTTGTTCTTTCCCCTTTCCACCTGGTCACTGTATGTGGTGTTTACAACACTACCAGTACATCCTCATGCCCTAAGTACAACCACTTCAATGGTAAAACAGTTTTGTGATTATATAACATGTTATTACTTTTTACCTTTCCACCACTACACCTTTTGACCCGAGTAGAGCCAGGTGACTCAATTAATGTCTAAATAAGTCGCTGAAGTTGCACATGGTGCTGGAACTTGGAATATGAGATGAGTGTATTTTAGAAACAAAATATAAAATTTTTACCCCAGGGGAAAAGAAAAAAAAAAAAAAAAAAAAAAAAAAAAAAAAAAAAAAA
>UFQX01000640.1:210297-263039 GCA_900497675.1 Arapaima gigas
AAAAAAAAAAAAAAAAAAAAAAAAAAAAAAAAAAAAAAAAAAAAACTTTCCCAGGTTCCAGTCAACTTACTAACTGATTAGATTCTTGGAGTTCTGAAGACCTTCTTTCCCTGCTCGTGTAATTCCGGTTATTTTGTAACGTTGTTGTAGGTTTACTCTGCTGTACTGAACTCGATCTTTATCGCCATCTACTGGCTAAAATACTTCTGGCAATTTTTTTTTACACGGGAATCCAGAAGAGTCGGTGTAACCAGTATCGTAATTCAGGTTGTTCATAAACCCAGCGTTCTCACCCCTGCTTCAGAAACAGTGAAACCATAATAGTCCAGACAAGTCTACATTTTTTCGTGAGTTACTTTACAATAAAATCTCACATAAACTTATTTCAGACAATGGATTTTTTAAATTTATCCTATTTTCATCAGCCACTCGCCAAAGATGAGGTTAAGACAGTCCAGAGCCTGTCCCAGAAATACCATACACAATTCACACCCCACCCCAGACAGTTTATTACCTGTTATTAATATTTCAAAGAACATAAAGTCAACCTTACAATTAGAGAAAGTTAAAAATTTGCAACCTCTATATCTATACAGCCCAGGCCTCTGTTTTTTGTTTGGTCTTTATGCGTGGCTTTATTTTTCAACCCACACGCTTGAAATTTGGCACACAGGTACTTGTAACCATTAGTGAGGTTTTTACGTCGTCAAACGTGCACAAAATGTGTGACTGTAGCAGCTTCACTCCGAGCTGTTCGCCTGTCCAGCAGCGCTAACAATACCGATGTACTAAACACAACCACTGGAATGGTAAAACAGTTCGGTGGTTACATAAGGTGTTATTACTGTCTATCCGTATCGCCCCGCCGCAGCACCGGGTAACTCGGCCGATCTCTCGCCAACACCAGTTCATTACATAAACATCTGAAACGTTCATTAGCATCTGGGCTCTTTCAACTTTAAATAACAACACAATCGATAAAGGCCTAATAACAGAAAACCCTGACTGACTCTCTGCCTACCTCCTGCAAAAGTTTCTATCCATCACCAACCCTACAGAGCACCACGCACCAGCCGTAAACACTGTGAAAGCGAGTTGAATGAATCGAGTCTGTTTTTGGGAAGGCTGGCTCATGTTTGCTAATAAACATTTTTTTAGAAAAGGAAACACATACTATGTACATGTATAGTATAATTCCTAAACACAACTCTGCACACGAATAACAACAGTTCAGTTCCCACTTCTACTTGGGACGGTGGAATATAATAGTAAATACTTTAATGTTACAAGGTAGCACTATAATAGTGTAGTAATTATTAACGTTTTTTCGACATTATTTCGGTTCGTGTGTCTTTTTAATGTCTGTGTTGTGAAAAGAGGCGCAGAACCGCGCGGTTTTGGGAAACGCCGCTCGGTCTGTTTGTCCCACTCGGCCGCCGTACCGAGACCCACAGCGCGGGGCTGTTGACGCTTCGCGGGAGAACCGTGCGTGGAGGGAAGCGGGATTCTTGCACAGTTTAACTGCTAGTTTCCAGAATAAATTTTTTAAAAAAACAATAAAATGAGCTTATGGGTGGACAAATACAGACCTGCCTCGCTGGGGAAACTGGACTATCACAAAGAGCAAGCGAACCAGCTGAAGAATTTGGTAACGGACTGTTGCTTTCGTTTGTCGGTACCAGTAATTACCCGTGTTGCTGTTTGTGCGGATTAATTTAAATATTTGTCTGTCTTTAGTAACTTGGTCAGTATTTTATTTAAATTGCCTAGAAAACGTGCTAAAAACAACTGTAGTTCTTCTCCGCGCGCGTTCGGTTGGCGCCAGAGCGAGTCAGTCAGTCAGTCAGTCAGTGACGGCTTTTCTCCCGGCATGCTTTGCGCCGGTGTATTACAGTGAATTACTGTATTACTTTTACTGTGTTTTATCTGTGATTTTGCAGGATTCTTTTTGCTGTCGAGCATTTTATAAATTGTTGGCAACATGTAACCATGTAATTTATCTCTACGTAGGTAGTCTTGGTTTGAAGAGAAAATGTTAATGTTCCTGTTTCTCCTTTTTTCACTAAACAGTGTATTTGAGAAGTAGGGGTTCCCAGGAGACATGGCAGCAGTTGTGTGAGTGTGTTACTGTATTACTGGACTCACCGTTGTCTTTGCGTGTCAGGTCCAGTGTGGCGATTTCCCACACCTGCTGGTTTACGGTCCCTCCGGCGCCGGGAAGAAGACCCGGATCATGTGTCTGCTGAGGGAGCTCTACGGCCCCGGTGTGGAGAAGCTGCGTATCGAGCATCAGTCCATTACGGTCAGACTTGCTTCCTTTGGACCCTGTTAGCAAATTTATTACGTTTCAATGGGCCTCATCTGCGTCATCTTTTATTGCCATACAGGCGCCGTCGAAAAAGAAGATTGAAATCAACACAATCGCAAGCAACTACCACTTGGAAGTAAATCCAAGGTATCGAGGACAGTTCTGCATTTCAAGTAGGGCACGATACATGGGTAGCTTTTGGACTTTGGCATCAGTTAAGTGTAATTTGTGCTTAATGGCTAAAAGTCTATGTTGTAACAAGAGCCTCGGGGAACCTTGGGACTCTGCTGTGTTACAGCGATGCTGGGACTGGTGACCGTGTGGTTATTCAAGAACTCATCAAAACTGTTGCACAGTCTCAGCAGATCCAATCCAGCACACAGAGAGAGTTTAAAGGTGAGCGGTACTTGAGCTCACCCGGTCGTTCTGAAGTTATTCCTTCTCCGATTCCTGCACCCGAGCTTTTCGGGGAAACGTTTGCCTTATTTGTCGAGACTCATGCAATTTGTGGCAGTGGTGCTGTTGACGGAGGTGGACCGACTCACCAAAGATGCCCAGCATGCCTTGAGGCGGACCATGGAGAAGTATATGGCCACCTGCAGGCTTATCCTGTGCTGCAACTCCACCTCCAAGGTCATCTCCCCAATCCGCAGCAGATGCCTGGCTGTGCGGGTGCCGCTGCCCAGCGTGGAGGAGGTTAGTGGTTAGAGGAGGGTGCAGCCCAACGACCGCAGGTGGCAGTGGGTGTTTATCAAAAAAATACTCTAGCAGACCATAGAACTGCATGAATTTTGACATCTACTGCATCTTTTGAGGACAAAGACTGTTTTCTGCATTTTAGTTTGAGCTGTGTTTCATAGAGTAGCACTTTGAATCTGTGTCTTTTACCCATAACACCTGTTTCTAAACTGCATCTTCTTCCCAACCAGGTGTGTGCTGTCCTGACCAGTGTGTGCAGGAAGGAGGGCCTGTTGCTTCCGGCAGAGCTGGCCAAGCGGATTGCTGAGAAGTCGGGCCGCAACCTGCGCAAAGCACTGCTCATGTGCGAAGCCTGTCGTGTCCAGCAGTAAGTGTGTGATGGAGCTCGTAACGGCTCGCAGGCACTGACATATGCAGGTTGAATGAAGTAGTTTACCTACACGAGTAACTTGTTTGGTTTGGCCTTTGACATTCCAGTCCAGAATCGGGCAGCAGATGGCATTATAGTTAAGGAATTTCATAGTAAATGTTGGGGGTGGTTTTTGCACCAAGGTTGCTGCGTATCCTCATTACAAACATAATGAGCTACTGAAGTTGGACATAAAACCTCTTCGCCGCAGGTACCCGTTCTCGACGGATCAGGACATACCTGACACAGACTGGGAGGTATACCTGAGGGAGACGGCCAATGCCATTGTGAGCCAGCAGAGTCCTCAGAGGTGTGTGTGGGTGGCGGCAGAGGATGCCTGTGCTTTCTTCTGGCGATCTCACAAAGCAGCAGCTGGATTGGGGCTCTTAGGGCAAAAGCAAGGTTTTAGTTATCAACGTTAAACAAACACCAGATAAAGTGTCAAAGGCCCAAGGTGTGTCGTGTCTCACACTGCTGAGACTGACAGCTGCATGTACAACTCTGACCAAACACTTTGCTTCCTACCTGATCAGTGGTTCGTGGGCACTTCTTTGTTTCAGGCTCCTGGAGGTGAGAGCTCGACTGTACGAACTGCTCACGCATTGCATCCCTCCAGAAATAATCATCAAGGTGAGTCAGGCTGATGTGAGCTAACTGGACTCATTGTGCACTGTATCCTTTTTCCCCGTTTGCTTCTTACCTTAGTCACCCCCCCCCCACACGAATGAGCTGTTTTCTGTTTCAGGGTCTGGTTTCAGAGCTGCTCAGCAACTGCGATGGGCACCTGAAGGCAGAAGTAGCCCAGATGGCAGCATACTATGAGCACCGACTGCAACTGGGAAACAAGGCCATCTACCACCTGGAGGCTTTTGTTGCCAAGTTTATGGCCATCTACAAGAAGTTCATGGAGGACGGTTTGGACGGCATGATGTTCTGAGCCGCATGCACCTCTGCTCACATTTATTACGTCTTGTGTCCTCAACTTATCATTATTTTCATAAGAAACCAGTTTACCTGGAAAGGGCTATTATTAACTGCAGCCCATTGGAAGTTGGTTGTGGAACCCCGTGTTAAATCGTTTCAGTCCTAAATATATATCATTTGTAATTAATAAAGCTGTTATACAGTGTCTGTGGTTTTTCTGGTTTTGATGTGTTAGTGATATTCTCATTTGTCCTCAATGTTATTTTGAATGGTGGGTTATATTATTTTTGCTATTTAGTATGAAACGTTTCACTGCAACTTTAGAACCAACAATGAAATATAAACCACATTTAGTGCATCTATCGGCTTATCAGGTGATGCAAAATTCCTGTGTTCACAAGCAGTAAAACCAAAACAAACATCCAACTGATTGCTTGAATGACAGCAACCTGAGGCAGTTCTCACAGTGAATACATACAAAACCAAATTAAAACGCGTTTCACTGTTTTTCAATACATTCCCTTGATACGGCTGATGCTTTTCTCCAAAGCAGTAAAAATATTTGCATACGTTAATTTGTGGACCAGCAGCGTCGGAACCCTTGTCAGCATACAGACATCATCATACCTGCAGAGCCACTTACCTTGTGTGGTGCCTGGTGTGACAAGGCTTGTATTTTGAATCAGAATTTCTGTTTTCGAGGCGTTTCTTGCGTGAGCTGATAATCATGCAAGTTTCTGGTACAAAAGACATTTAGTCACGCGCGCTTTCTTGTAATGCGACGAAAACTAATGTTAAACATTTGATACTTGAAATCTGCCTCTGCTGCTGTCGGCAACAGGAACGAAGATATTGCAACATTTTTTAAATAAATCATTTTGCATAATTAAATTTTTTTTTATAACAAACCTTACTACTTTCAAAAATATAACATGTAGAGTTCTGTTTAACTACACTTGCTGAGAAAATATTAAAATTGTCTTCCCAAGTTTGCAGTAAATATGGTCCTACTAAATAAGCACGTACAAACAATGCAGTTAAGAACACAATCAAAAGCATATTTATAGATGTTTAGAAAAATAAATACACCCATTTATTCCAACACACAACATGTTGAGGTCAAACAAATCTATGCACGCAAAAAGCAAGTAAAAGATCCTTTTATCCGAAAAGAAAAGTGCGTTGTGTGGATGCGTAGGTCTAAGCTGTGTAAAATACTTTTGTTTCGACAATCTCCCCCAGCTATTTGTGGCTGTAAATACTACAAGACACTGATACCTGACATGACAGACCTCACGGCTTTAATCTGCAATGAACACTCGCACACGGTGGCTTTAGGTTGGCCGAACAGCATCGTACAAATCACTAAACGCTCCTTTTGTGACAAAAAGAAAAAACTAAGGACAGCAACAGGAGGCAAGAGCACATGGCCTGACGGAGTGTGAGAGTCGCTCTACTCGTGCCTCTTAGCAGCGAAGTACACGATGAGCCCTACGGTGATGAGCAGAGCGGAGCCCACCAAGGACAGGAAGCCGACCACGGAGCGCCGCGCCAGAACCTCGCATCCGAGGCAGGGCTCTGACTGCCGAGGGCAAATCTGCGGCGGGGCTGAGAGCTCGGGGAAGCCGTTGTGCTCGATGATGTTGCGGTAGTGCATAAGAGAGGACTTGACGATGAACTCGTCGTGCACGTGGCCGTACATGCCGAAGCTGGGGTCCCGCTGGTCACTCAGCGCGTAGGCGAAATAGCCTCGCAGGTTCACCCCGTCCAGCAGGTACGCTAAAAGACATGCCAGCAACACGCCGCTGTGAAAAGCCTGTTATGCACACACTAGTGGGACAGTGATACTCCCACTAGTCAATAAAAGCGAATATCCACCGAATGCTTGGATAGCAAACATGCAGTGATTCGTCAATAAACAGTTTATCAACATATATAATACCATTGTAAAAATAATGCCTTAGACATACTTAATTTTTGGAATATTTGCAACAAATGATTTATCGTTGAAGAACATTTTTCATGTCTTTAGATCCCAAAAGCAATGTTTTTTCCTGATAAACACAAATACAGCAACATTTTTATCTGAAGCTTTTCTATGTTTGAAAAAAGTTTTAAAAAAATTAAAAATCAACAAAAAATGCTTTATGTATTGTAATTAAATGTAATGTATACTTTTAAAAATGTACCCACCTCCACACTGGTCTCTTATCGGCTGTTTCCTGGTTATCTGAACACCTTTGCTGTGTGATCCCATTTACTGCACCTTTCATTTTTTCAAATAAACCCATTCATTTAAATGTCGGTTGTTGCGCGAAACGGAGGCAGACGGCGGGTGACTTTGACACTCGTCATTATTTTCTTTATTCAACACGTCATAGGGCTACGAACCTCTCACCTCCCGTGTGTAACGCACTAACGTGAAGTGCGCTGTACTGGACACGCTGCACCGTGGTATAAACACACATTCACAACCACATTAAGTCTTTTCCAAAGAGGTAACTGGTGTTTACAGTGTTTATCCTACCGAAGTGATGGGTTCATAGCCATACAGGTGGTTTCTGATGGGCCGTGAGCACGTTAGTTATTTATTCATCTACCCCCGTTAAAAATGGTAGGAAACAGACATTAAGTAATCATATTCAAATTAGATTGGGATACCGAGGGATTACTGTACTTAGGTGCAAACTGACAGAAAACTAACACAGCACAGTATGACAAGGACAGTTGCTTTATGAACTACAGCCTGATGACAGTTGTTATCGCAGGTTATCGCAGCCCCTCCACACACATCTGTGTCAGTGCATCAGAGCACGTCAGCTTGTGTTTTTCAGTTTGTGTGTTTGTCTGCGCACCTGTGTGCATGTCTCAAACCTTGTGGATTCGAACTGTTGGACTCAACACTTTTACAGCCTGAAATGCATGACTGACAGCCCGCTGACCAGGGTCAGTGACCCCGTCCTGTGGGCTTGATCAATAATTAAATAGGCCCCCGTGTGTCCGTTTGTGTTTTCCTTCATCAGCAGGACACAGGTTAGCCACTGGCACAGTGCCACGATATTTTCAGAAAACAGGTACAGAACTTCACAACATGTGGAAACCTTGAGTAAACACGGCCAAGGAACACAAGCATAAATGCTGCCTCCTCCCTCAAAATTCCCACTGACAACTTTGTTACCTTTTTGGATCTAAAATATATTTCATTTTCTATTATAATCGGTCATGTAGCTAAAGGCTACAATTTCAATGAATATGTTTGTTTTTATTTATGTACATCTATAATTTTTTTAATATACTTAAACCCCAGCATACATATACACCAGCTCATCGTGTAACACTCAAATTAGAAAATCTCAATTGTCTGTTTTCAAATCTGTATTTATTGTTGAGTGAACGTGAGCTGTTTCTGTATCCAAAAATTAACCGGCAGTAAATACACACAAACTCACTTTGACAGTGTTTACAGTTTATATCTAGTGTTTGTAGTCAATAAGATGAGAGACATGACATGTATTTATGCAATATGTTAGTAACAAGCAAACTGAGTTACATAAGTTGGGCTGCAGGCAAGTTTGTAAGCTGTGCAGCACTGTCTATTATATATAACTAATTATTATTCATCTTTACATTCTCACCTTGCACAGATTAGATAAATAATTTCCTTGTTATTTTTATTTGTGGACATATTACAGCTACTGGCTCTGGAGATTATGGTATTTTTCCATCTCTGAAGACACCCCCCCGTTGCCAGTCCAGCACACAGCTGCCACGACCTCCCAACCCCGGTGACTCACCTCCCTGTCACCCCTCCCTCTTGCTGTTCTATTTGGGGATAGCAAACAAACTAAAAAAGTCCGATGTACCGTATTTTCTAGATTATAAACTGCTCCAGAGTGTTAGCTGTGTACCCTAAAAATGCATATGTACTCAATGAAGAATATCAACACATAAGTGAAACCAGAGTCGCAGGTACCAGGTATTTTACCCGTAGGACCACAATGCATTAAAATCGGTAGACCAGGCCACGAATGTATTGGTATTTGTTACCACTCCCTGGAAGCCGATTAAAAACGAATCTTGCAGCGACACTCGGATGGACATGTAACTTCATTCAGTAATAGTTTATCACGCTTTTATTACAAAAAATGTCACTAGGATATGACTGGTTGAAATCTTCAGGCCTTGACATTACTAGTAGATAAATACAAACAAAAAAAGCAGCCCAAACTTAAACGTTTATATACAAGTATACAGTGAACACTGTTAAACGTGCAAATTACGAACACGGGGGTCCAAGTCCTTACCGGTATTGTCGAAATTGCCAAAATCATCATCTTCAGTGTCGCTGGTGAACAGCAATTTCTCTACAGTTTCTCTTTTTAATTGCAAACCATATAACATACAAAGAAACCCAGCCACGTAGTTCTTCCGGCGTTTTGTTTTTGGCATTTTAGGCCTATCGCAACTCTTTCGTAATCAGTTAACAAAGGTACCAGTATAGGCAACCCATCATACAATACAGTATACCGTTCGCAGATTTTTTCATTATATACAGCGCACTTTACTGCATTCCGCTTTTTTACCACGACATTACAACCTAGATTTTTCAAACAACCGACAAACTTAAAAAATTAGCCTGCTGTTTCTGCGTACAGAAAATTCTCGTGTGACGTATGACAACCTATTATTCTCATCGGAAGAAACAATGGGAATAACCTCTTCTCTATCCTGATATTTCCGCCATGTGTTTTCAGGAACTAATAGTGTCTGGATACTGGACACAGATCTATGCTGTTCTTTGACTACAAAAGGGGAACTCTTACCTTTAAGTGCCTCATTGATGTAGTTGTGGAGGTAGTAGACTCGCAGACTGTCCTGGAAGCGGGCCGGGTCCTCGTCCACCCCGTTGGCCATGACATAAATAGGTACCCCGGGGTACCTGGAGGATACCCAGGTGAGTGCCTTGCGTAGGCCCCAGGGCACCACTGGCGATCGCCTGTATGACGACGTCACCCAGGTGATGTCGAACATATAATGCACTTCCAGCATGGCCTCGTAGATATACTTGTCCTCAACAGCCTCAGAAACCATGGAGGTGGTGAAATGGCTGAGGGCAAAGAAGTCGTAGCTGCCCCTCACTAACTGCTCGTCCTCCCGGCTGAAGACAGGGAGGTGGTAGTTGAACAGGTCCATGCTGTTTCGCTGTCTCAGCCACCAACGCATGCCGGACGGGTAGTCGCCGCTGCCAAAGACGGGTTCCGCAAACCAGCCCACACGGAAATCCAGGACGCGGCTGGCAGACGCCATGTCCCTGAGCGTGAAAGAGTAAGCAGGTTCGACCCAGTCCATGTACAACGTCAGGGACACTTTGCCACCTTGGACCTCACGGAACTCCCTGTCATACACGTGCCAGGCCAGGCCGTGTGCCCGAAGCAGGTTGTGACCTATGTCATAGCTCAGCTCCTTGGCATTTGGCTCATTCAGGGTGATCCAGAACTTGACGTGGGCGCCCAGCTGCCGGTAGCACAGCCTGGCATACTCGGCAAAGGCCCGCACTGTCTCGTTGCTCTCCCAGCCCCTCTTGACCTCCAGAGCAGCGGGTAAGCTGGAGCGCTTCCCGGTGTAGTGCCACAGGGTCACAACAGGTGCGATGTTAGCTTTCAAGAGCTCACTGGCAAAGCATCTGTAGTAGTCCAACAGTGTAGTGTTGGCTTCTGACACATTACCCGTTGGTACAATGGATGACCAATTCAGCGAAAAGTGGAAGTGGGAAACATGCATTTTGCGAATTTGCTCCACCTGATGGCGGATGGTGGCATAGTCGGCACAATGTCTGACCCGATGCGGGGGGGAAGCCAGGGCCCCTTCCAGGCGCTTCAGTTCCCCGTTCCCAGCGACGTTCCAGATATACACATTGGGGTCTGCAAACTGTGATGGCGTGGTCTCTACCTGGAGACATGGGCAGACACTGGTATGTTAAATATGCGCACACATTTCGATATCAATCATTTTCAATATATTTATTTACCTAGATTTGCACAATTATTGTCACACAGGTGTCACGGAGGACATGTCTGCTGTTGTTTTATTTAAATGTCAAAGGTTGGTGCAACCAAGATAACCCAGCTGGAGACTGAAAATTCACTCTTTGATCCTTCAGCCTGAGTATGGAGGCAAATGAACTCTCCCACCCACACTCGCACAAAAACACAAATAAGGCAATTAAATACACAGAAGAGCAACTGTTGTATGTGGTTCTACTGGGAAAATCCGACACCGTCAACCCTGAGGAATGCTGTTTTGATACACTTATGGAAGGTCTTTTACAACTGCATCTGCACTTTCACAGCTGGTTTACAAACTGAATCACTGCCGAGTTGCAACTGTTTCACATTCCGGATCACATAACCCACACTGAACATTCTATTGTTTCATAAACACCCATATTTGCTGTCCTCGTGTTCTTTCAGTAGCCTTTATGGACGCGCGTCAGTAACTGTGCTAGCAGGCAAAGGAGGTAAGAGAAGACACGTACTTCAATGGAGTTTGCAGCCACACCCCAGGCAAAATCGCAGGGAAAGACTCCGTTGGCATGCTTGTTCTCTGGAAGGGGAGGGAAGCCGTTCTTCTCAATCAGCTTCCCGTAGAAAATGGCAGAGGTCTTTGGTTCTCTTTTCATATCTGGGGTGGCGAAGTCTACATAGAACAGTCCGCGGCGAATACCATACTCTCTGTACCACTCAAAGCCATCCAGCAGGGACCAGGCTGTGTAGCCAATCACACGCACTTTGTCGTATTTAATTGCTATGCAAAGAGAACAAACGTTAAAAAAAAAAAAGAGTTGAAAACCATTCTCCTGAAACCCATCACATTATGAGATGGAACTATTCACATTAGTGGGTGTCAGGAATGTAGGACGGACTCAGCAATAATAATGCAGCAAACAGATATAGCGCAATTCCTCGGTATCCAAACTCTATATCTGAGTTTATAATGGCTCTTGGAAATAAATATCTATATACAGGCATCCAAATGGAAACTTTCGCTAAAAGAAATTTTGATCCGAAGCTTATTAATAATAAAAAAATCAAAACGTGAATCAAAATTTAGATAAATACCATACGGTGTACTGTAATAAAAGAATACTGTATGTGTTGTAATATACTCTACTTTGATCTGTTACAGATGCATTGCAAGGGTGTTATCAGCTGTTTCCTTCTGTTTCGCTGTGTTATCGCATTTACTGCACATTCCAGTTTTTTTTTTTAAAATAAATCTATTTATTTAAACGCAGGTTGCTGTGTGAAACAAAGGCGGACGGTGGGTGACACACTCCTTTACTCCTTTAATTCAACATGTTGTACAACTGAAGTGGGGCTGCGAACCTCTCATCTCCTGTGTGTAATGCAGTGACTAACATGCGATATGTGCTGTGCTGTACACACTAAAGCGTGGGATTTGATTCGGATACCGAGAAATTACTGTACAAGAAATGGCTGTAAATGCAAACTCATGACTGCCTGAAAGCTCAAGTCACACACTTCATATACACTGGATTCACTCCTGCGGTACCATCGTTGCATTGCTCAACTGAGTTGGACTTTGACTTACATTTCAGCATCTCCACGATGAACCATTTCAGGTAGTACATGTGCTTGGGGTCTTCAGTTCTAGAGTTGCCACTGACAAACCAGCCACTCTCCACAATGAAGATAGGAGGGTTGTCATATTCGGCTTTGATCCAGTAGAGCAGCATGCGCAGGTCCAGCTCCTCTGTCTGGCCAAACCTTAGGCTCTCGTCACCTAACTGGAAACTTAGCGAGGGTCCGTGCGAGAGGGCAAAGAAGTCGGCTGTGCCGTTGATGAAGGCCCTCTCCGTGGCATCGAAGGTAGGCAGGCGGTTGGACAGACGGCTGCGCATGCACAGCGGGTACTCGCCATCTTGGAACAGCGGCCTGGCAAACCAGCCAAGGACAAAATCCAGCGAGCACTGGCAGGCACGCAGGTTCTCCCGCCGTGTCTTGCTGGGCTTGATCCAGTGGGAGCCCAGCGCTATGGACACCTTCCCACCCTGCAGGGGCCGGTACTGTTTGTCATACAGGTGCCAGACAGCAGCGTGGGCCTACAGTAGGGAAGACCAGAGCTGAGTGTCACATGGGTTGGTTATCACACTGCGAAATACAGCTAGGGTACTGGTAACTATTTTCATACCAAAGTGGTACCTTCCCTTCTTAATTATGTGTGTCTTGTCATTTGAGGAAGACTCCAAATATTTTTGAGATAAGTGCAAACTTTTTATTTGTCATGAGTCAGAAAAAATTTTAATGTGTTTGATATTTTTGTAATAAAAGATTATCATACATACATATATTATATATATATATACACTCACTAATACCAGGTAGGACACCGCTTTGCTCTTAGAACAGCATCAAGTCTTTCTGGTACGGGTTCAACGAGGTGCTGGAAACATTCCTTAGAGATTCTGGTCCATGTTGACACAATTGCATCACGTAATTCTGCACACTTGTCAGCTGCACATTCATGCTGCCAATCTGCCATTCTACCACATCCCACATGCCGAAGGTGCTCTATTGGATTCAGATCTGGTTACCGGGGAGGCCCCTGAAGTTCACTGAACTCATTGTCATGTTCATGGAACCAGTTTAAGATGACTTGAGATGGCACATTATTATGCTGGAAGTAGTTATTAGAAGATGGGTAAATTTTGGCCAGTTTGTGGCTGTGGCATTCAAACAATGTTCAAACGGTATTAGGGGACCCAGTGTGTTTCAAGAAAACATTCTGCACATCATCACACCACCACCACAAGCCTGAACTGTTGACAAGGCAGGTTGGGTCCATTGCTTCATGCTGTTTAAACCAAATTACGAATAAATGAATAATAAAGTGGCCAGTGAGTGTATACATACAGTGCTGTCAGAAACAAGAATAGAAGAGCTTTAATTTAAGCTTATTTTTAAGATTCTACTTCAGATTAGCTGGAAGCTACTAAGGAGGTTTTAAGAGGCGAAATTGTTTTTGAAGCCACAGACTTCAAGTTGATCCTGGATAAAGACAACTGCCCATTAAACATAAACACACACACACACACACACACACACACACACACACACACACACAAGACTATTACTAACCTTGGGTTCATCGGCTTACAGCTTTAATAAAAGCTACAATTAATTTTAAACGTGCCAGGTTTAAAAACCAGAAACAGGGCCCTAATATTTTATACACATGGGAGAAACAGTTATTCTATCCATTTTAAAACGTACCTGGTGTTTCCAGCTTAACACTTTTTTTTTAAAAATCCAATTTTTTTTTTTTTTTTTTTACTGGAAACAGATTTAAAAATAATGGGAACACTAACCCCAAAATGGTGTTTGTCAGAAACTGTTGGTCTTTCACAGCAAATAACATTTCACAAATGTAAGTTATGAGAATAAAGGGGGAGTCAGTTTTTAACCATTTTAAAAGTTTTTAACTAAAGCTTTGGAACCGGTTATTTATACATTTATTTTTCAGTTCCTGAAGGCTGGACAGCTGCAAACTCACCAAATTGCAAATAATAATCTTTGCGATGTACCTTGACACATATCTGAAGTTATCCTGCACTTACAGCATACAGTGCAAAGTTTTAAAAAAGTCAAGAGGTACAAATAGTACCAAAGATTAGTGAAGCATTTAGATCAGTATCAGCTGGGCTGAAAGCCTGAGTCCGAGTTTAGGACTACAATGCAGCCCCTGACACCTTAAATTCCACCACACACACCGATTTTTGGCTAAAAAGTCCGCTTTTTTCAAGCCTTCGTGTGCTAATCATAGGACTTTACAACAAGAACTTACTGGAAAGCAAGTTTTGATCTGATCTGTGCGTGATGTCCTCGTGGTTTTCCCCCCAGCCTACACATCAAGTGTAAAGCAGATCCTTCATAAAGGGCGACAAGAGGTGGTCGAATGAAGCCCTTGATGACCAGAAAAAGCTAGTATTTTGTTAGGCTTCCTGCCCAGTGGACCAAAGCCATAAAAGCAAAGCTCAGTTAGATAACCTTATGGGAAGAAGCCTAAGGAGAAGCTGTTAATATTCAAAGTGATGAACAGTTTTTACACATAATTCAAAGGTTACAGAAATAAGCCTTACAGTGACTCGGATTCCGCAGACACTGTTATTAAAAACCTACTCTGCACTTTAAGAGTTTAGAATAAGTTGGAAGCGAAGTTCAGAGGTTATATTATGGATGCCTGGAGCTCCTTGTCAGGTTCTCACACGTTCAGGGCCTGCAAGGAGGCAAGGGGCACCCAGGCTGTTGGCACCCCAATACACAGCGTGGCAAAAGGAGAAACTCTACATGCCGGATAATCTGAATAATGTTCACGACGGGTTCAGAATAATGATGCAAGATGCAAATTTCACCCACAACTTCCATACTGACTAATAAATACCTTTAAAACAATGTAATGACCCGTCTTACTGACTCAACTCCATGAGCTTCGCCTCCATGGCGCATGTGGAACCACCAGCACCCCCAGAGCGCACCGAGTCGCCCCCCACGAAGCTCCCCAGCTCGTTAAGCAACGACAACTCCCTCCCTGTAAGACCACACAACGGAAAAACACAACTATTTAGAGATATACAGAGCAGCCATATTTCTTCCCGGACTGCAGACCCTCTGAGGGGGCAGTGAGTTGAGCAGCACCAGCCGGCGTGTCCACGCTCTGTTTGCGTTCCGGGGTGGAGATGTGTTTAGAACAGCGGGGGAAAAGCTCGTTTTCCCGCAACAGTGCGAGTTTTCCCGAAAGTGTGTAAAAGCGCAAAGCTGTTTTTCTGTCAGAGACGTCGCCTCAGGTAAATGCGAAGCTGCAGAGCAACGTCAGCTAACCGGCTACAGCTACAGACGAGCAGGCTGAGGAGACCAAACACGACAATAACTGTCGTTTTCGTCTATCCGAGTCGCCCAAAACAACCACTCGTGGACGTTTTTTTTTGGGGGGGCTGTCTGTTTTCCCACAGAGTCGCTTCTTTTCGTCCCTTGGCTCTCGGGTACCTTCAGCAGGTTGTGCCCCACCACGTACGGGAGGTCCGGCTCGTTCCTGACGCCCGGGGCCACCATTCCGGTGCCGTAGCCGTGCCAGGCCACCACGAACGGGTTGTCTATGGTGATCCAGTACTGGACGCTGTGGCCGAACGTCCTGAAGCAGAAGTCGGCGTAGTCCGCGAAGAGCTCCACGAGGAGCGGGCTGCTCCAGCCGCCCACGACGCGCTGCAGGTGCTCGGGCAGGTCCCAGTGGTACAGCGTGACCACGGGCTCCACGCCCACCTCCTTCAGCAGCCGGATGAGGCGCCTGTAGTAACCGGCGCCGAGCTCGTTGTAGCTGCCGCGCGTGCCGTTCGGAAATATGCGCGCCCACGACAGGGAGAAGCGGTAGTGGGACACGCCGAGTTGGCGGAGCGCGCGGATGTCGCCGTGCACGTTGTGGTAGCTGTCGCTGCCCACGTCGCCCATGGCTATGCGGTTCCCCCCGCGAGTGAACGTGTCCCAGATGGACGGTCCCTTGCCGTCCTTGTCGAAGGCGCCCTCCACCTGGTACGCGGCGCTGCCCACGGCCCACATGAAGCCCTCCGGGAACGTGTCGTACAGGAACGCTTTGTCGCCGGGGAACGGCAGCCTGCTGAAGTGCTCCCACGTGCGCTGCCCGGCCCCCGGAGCCGCAGGGCAGCGCGGCGCCGCGTACAGCACCACCGACAGGAGCAGAGCGCCCCTGAGTGCCATCGCTCCTGTCCCCGTGCGTGTGCGTGAGATGCTTTCTTGTCCTCCTGGTCCCAACCTGTGTCCCCTCAATGGGCGGGCGCGCGCAGATCGCCTCTCAGCTCATCTATCAATTATTAGCCGGGGACGCGGCGCGCGCTGCCCCGCCGACAGCAGGCGCGACTGCACGAGCGGCTTTTCCCCCTAAACTTACATCAAATACAACTGTCCCCCCGACACGTTTATGGCCACTCAGTCCCGTCATCCTTATATGTGTCGCAGGGCACGTGGACCCCATTGCACAGTAAGAAGAGGATCTTCTGATCCGTCACATCAGTGTTTACCCTAAATTGTTTTCAAGTTTAATGTGTTCCCACAATATCGGGGGAATAAATCTGTTAAGGATTATTGACCATTTTGATCCCTTAATGCCTGGAATTATTACACTCCCGTGTATTGATGAGGAATAAATCCTTGTGCCTACAAATAACGGAAGGTGAAGAAAAGGTTAGAGCCAGAAGATGTGTGAGTGACGGGAAGGTTGACGGAGACTGTTTGCTCCGTGGGTTACCGTGTCAACACAGAGCATCCGTCCCACACCGCCGGGCAAGGAGCGCTGCTCTGATAGGACAAGAAGGACAGATGGAAAAAACCAAGAGCTGTTAGGCAGACAGATACACAGCCAAACAGGTACAAATTGATGCTGTAGGACCACCCCCACCCCCCAAACAGATCAAATAGACATAACTATTCATTCGTCCCCTTTGTCTTTAATTAAAACCCTACTCAAAACCATAGGACAAAAAATACTAAGGCCATCGTGCAGGAACTGAAATATAAACCGTACGATAAAACCAGTAAATGCGAGCGCTGCATGACAGGTCCTTCAAACAGCCGGAAACATCATGAAGGACGATTAGAGTCCCACACAGTTACCAGGCAGCTCAGGCTTCAATAGACAGAAGGGCAGCTGATAACACGGGGCTGTAAATAAATGTTTCTAAAACCTTTTATGAGCCTGTTATGAAATCTGCAGGGTTCTTAAGCACTATTTGTATTCACTTTTGTCTGCTGCTGATCTCCATGGACACAAAGGGATTAAGTTCTGTTTGTAATTCAAAGCAGACTGCATTAATGGGCCAGGCCGGTCTGCTTTGAAAAGAAACAACAATTTAATTACCGGGAATTTTTGGATCAACTGACCAGGGTTTAAATTTGAACATATTAGTGGGGACAGTATTTCATAACTAGATTAACAAAGCCTGACTCGATATCTGACCCGGGTTGGAAGCTGAAAAATTCTATAAAAGGATCGGACCTGGTTGGTTAGCAACAGAACAGAACCGTCTTTTGAAATCACGCCAGTCCTGCGACATGAGATTGCGGCCATCGACAGGGTAATACGTAAAAAGCCAGTAATACCATGTTCCCGAGGACAGTGATCTTATTAGGATTTGTCTCCTTGTCATGGCCTTTGGAATGATCGCCCTCCTCTTGCAGGGACAGCAGACCTAGATGCTGGCAGAGCAAACATGAATAACTGGTAGTGTGATGCACACAATTGGCAAAACCATCAGAAATGTGGCACTTTGTTATGCAAAACGTGTTTAGGCGTGCAATAAAGGGCCGGCGATTTTTTTTTTTAAACCAATTATTTCTGAAAGCACAAATCCAACAAAATTAAAGCGGAAAGGTCGATGCTCTTTCAAGTAGCGGCAAGAGCTGAGGCGCAGGTGTGGTGCGTGGAGCCGAAAGCGTATTTCTCCAAACGATCGATCCACCCGAATTCAGCGAGTTGATCCGCAAGGCTGCAGAAGACGAAAACAACGTTGGCTTGAAATATGGACACGGACAGATGAGGAGAAACTATTTTCAAATATGAGGGTCTTCAATATGGGCATCCGAGCATCCTTGTTAAAGACTAGATGAAACCTCAGAGTTGGACACGTATACCTGTTGTTCTAGGACGAATTACACCTGTGAGAGTCCTTGGTTGGGTTAACAGGCTTTTGGCGTTCAAACACTAACCTGCATTTGAGGCAGCCTGCAGCTGCACCCATTACACACTCTCCAACTTTAATTTGCACTGAAGCTACTGCAGTCAACAAGCCTGCTCAGGAACTGAAACTAATGAGCCTCCGGCACACGGGCAATTGCTGCTGTGCTTCCAGCGAAACTCCAGGCACCCTCAGCTGACATTTTCCAACACGGGGCGAGGATGCAGGCTGAGCTAAACAGGCACACATTTGCAGAAAAGAAAACGTGGAACTCGCTGCTCACCTAACTGGAACAAAAACACGTCACGCCACCTGAGCTTTGCTCTTTTTAGCAACTAGTTGTCCATTAAAGAAAGGAACATGAGTTCAGGCTGCACAGATCAGGTGATGAGAACACATACCCTAGTAGTTGAAGGAAGCTCTTTCCTCCCATAAACTCCACGTCATACCCTCCCCCCCGTTTAACACTTGTCAGCCTGGGTCCTCGTCTTCCTTGCTCGTAAACATCCTGCAGAGATACCAGGCATGTGAAATGCAAGCAGTGGTTAAAAAAAAGAAAAGAAAAGAAAAAGCCATATAACATGAATGCTGGGCTGCATACAGCTGTTGCTGTTTTGAGCTGAAATAACCTTGACTTAAATACAGAGTAAAAAGTCAAAAGGCCAGTCAAAGAGGTCATTATTTTCAGATGTCCAAAACATTGCATAACAAGCTGACCAATCAGACAATGTTAGGTTTAGAAGATTTAGAAGAAAGAAACCCGTTTAGTTCGGCCAAACAAGTTGGCGTAACACACCATACCACGATCTGAGAACACCTGCTGGACTCTTGGGAAGAGCTGCAAGTGCTCATCGGCCTGCAGATGGTTATGCAATGACACAGTGAGAAGTTCCATTTGCAAAGGTTTTCGGTGGCAGCACTTTGGCTAGAGATGCGGAGAGGAGAGCAGAGGAGAGGAGAGGAGAGCAGGTGATCACATCATGCGGCACATAACGCGCGCGAATGCTGAACATTTCGGTACAACGCAATTGAATTTAAGAATATTGCTTTGCTTTCTTCAAACTGTAAACAGCGACGATCGAAATTCTTACCTCATCTTTGATCTGAAGTTGGCTCTGGTTTGGGGGTAATCCTGTAAAAGAGTGTGACAAACACACACAGTCAGGTCAGTGTAAACAGGTGTGTGAATGAAAGAACGAAATAAAACTACAGGTTGCCAGTCAACATCTGCAGGTAACAGACCATAGGAAATCACCAAACAAATTCAGCGAAACGGTTAAAGATGGTTTCCACCACCTTAAATCTTGCTCGCCACTGGGAGAGTCACAGAACTCACATCTGCAAATCCTCCTTTTGAAACAGTTATTGCACGAAATAATTTTTTTAAACAGTTCATACATTTTTAGGAGTAAAACATAAAAAATGCATTTTTTTAAAGTAAAGCAAATCAAAAGTAAAATGCATTTGAAAATTAATGACTCCAGTAAAAGCTTCACTAGCCACCTAAGTAAACGCGGTCATAATAATTTTATAAAGACGTTTCTTTTTAAACTGTGTAATACACAGCTGACATTAGGCAAAAAACAAGTCGCCGACTCGGAGACAAGAAGCCCGGAATACTCCTACACACAGTGAGAACTGCCAAATAAGAACAACCACACGTTCAGTTTCTGTGGAGAGTTTTATTGGTACAACAGACTGCAAAACGGACTTGGAGCTTAATACGCATTTTCTTTACGCACTGCTAAAATAAAAAACAGTTTGCGATGCATTTTCACCCATCTCAAAATGCTGTCATTAAACGAAGTGTAAAATAGTACAGATACTTGATTCTTGTAATGATCTTGAATCCGGTGATAAGAATTTTTCTTCCTCTTTATTTTTTTTTTCATCAAAAGCACTGTGAGTAAATTTACAGTGGTGTAAATGAGTGAAAATTAAAAAAAATACACATAACTGATCTCACATAAAATAGGAAAATTGTAAACTGTTCATCTAGTTCAACTTGAAAATGACCAAGGGAAAAAAAAAAAAACATTTAACATATCACTGGAGGTCCATTATTACGTTTTCTTGACCGAAAATATAGGTGTCGCACATAAAAGCTGCGCTGATAGATAAAAGCTATACAATCCCCCCGATTCAAGAAAAAAAAAACAGACATAAAAGAGACTATTTACATTTATTTTCTTTAAATTTCTACACAGCCAGCAAACATCAACAATGCACAACAACCCACAGTTAATGATATCAATGTGAGTGGCGAAAGCTTGTGAATTCAGGGGGTGCATCGGACTGCCGCGTCCGAAGAGAAAGGGTTCAAAGTCCAACCTCCATCGCTCGTTCGCACCCACAAGCTTCTGAAGCAGACAGGCCGGGTGTCTTAGCGTTCCGCTTCTCCCCTGTTCCTTTGCAATTCATCCTCTCTGCAGACCTCATCTTCTCTCCCGCCGGCCACCTGTCTTCCGTCGTGCCTGGTTAGGAGACAGAACCCAGACACAACCTTCTAGTTGATCGTCGAGCCTCGGATCACAAAGGTAACAGCGTGACCTGGCAGGCGGATTACTGGGAATTTGGAATTACTTTGAAAAGTTAATATTTTACTCTATTAATTTGAGCAACTAAATGTCAGTGCTAGATGTGGACTGTCTGAAAAGTTGCCTTCCAATGGCACCGAGTTTCAGAAAGACTTCACAGGTTTCTCATCTAGTGATCAAGGTCACCTTGCAAGTTGTCAAGCTACTCACCTTGGGTGCAGTGTACTCATCCCCATCCTCCACTTGCTCTGCTTCCTCCTCTCCCTCATCCTCAGCGCTCCGCTGGGATGTGTCCATCTCATCTGCAGACTCGTTCTCTTTAGCAGCTGCTGCTCTGGAGCGCCCCCCACGCCTAAAATGATTGGGTTGACCACATGGAGCCCGTTTGATGTTTCTGGGATACGTGGGCAGAAAATATGTACCAGCGTGTGAATAAACAACAATCCCCCTTTTGCTGAAAAAGAGCCCTTACGCAATTTTCTTGGGTGGCTGCTGTGCCGATTTAGGTGGTCTCCCTCGTCGCTTCTGTGGGGTAGATGGGGCTGAGTTGTCTGTGGCTTCCGAAGACTCTGTCCTGTATGAAATCAGGCAGAAAACTATCAAAATGGTAATGCTGTTGGCAGAGAACATACAGCAGCATGCTTTTTTTTTGGCTTCATGATATTGTTTTATTTCCAGCGATGAATCAAATGCCCTTTCTCTAGCTTTGATAAAACTCGTCTCTCCACGCCCTGAAAAACCACACTTTGTGCATTTATGTCAAGTGATGTACCTCTGCTGTGACCTCCGCGGTGTTCTGGCCTGTCTGCCCCCTTTGGGTTTCACCTCCATGTTCTCGCTGTTGCGATCTTCGTCCTCTTCGTCTTCCTCCGGCGCCGGCTCCTCCTCGTCCGGAGATGGCGCGGTGGCCTTCTTTCGGCCTCGCCTGCCCTTGCTGGGAGCCTCTTCTTTGGCCGCGGCTGCCTTCGGAGGACGTCCCCTGCGGCCTTTCTTGGGTGGACTGTTTTGTTCGTCCTCCTCCATAGAGGCATCTGCGCCAATTCGAGCCTCCTCTGTCCACTGATCGTCCTGGCTCGGGGCATTCACGTTGACTGCCTTCTTACGGCCCCTCTTGGGTTTGGGATCCTGCCCCGAGTCATCTTCCTGACTGGGAGCAACAGCACGCTTCCGTCCACGAGGCTTCTCACCTTCCTGTTGGGGAGGTTCCAAAAAAGAGTGAGGAAAGATCCAGATGCCCTCATCCTAGGCTATACAGCATTTCTGTGATATTGCACAAAGCTGATGCTTTATGTGTTAACACACTAACGCTGCAATTTTGCATTCTGTTACCATGGTAATTCCATCTTACGCTGGATACAGACTACCATCTCAGCATGGCTGTCACTAAGAGCCTTTTACACAGACAACCGTCAACCACTGTTTTCAGGCCCTCCAAAAACCCTTACTTGTCAGTTTCACCTCCTCGATCCATTTTGATTTTCTGCCATATTAACTGTGCCAAAATAAATAATGATCATTAAATAGACTAAATTTTATCCCCTGTAAGCTGGGCTAGTTACTTTCCACGTTTCCTTTTAAAAACAGCAGCTGTTGCAGTTAGAAGCATTTTAAAGCTCAACACATGTTCCCAATTTATTTTCTTTCTTCTTCACTGAGGAACATTTAAGAGGTAGACAAATCAAACACGGAGACTGAAAAAGGCATTTAGGCCTTTTATGTCCCAACAGAAATCGCTAACAACCAGGCAAATGTCGCATCAGAGCCAGCAGGTGGTGTAGTCATTAAAGTTGCCAGTTTGTGCTCAAAGGGCCCACGACCAAATCCCGCCCCCTGCTGCAGTACCCTCGAGCAAAGAATTGACCTTTCATCGGTGTGGTAAAAATGACCTCACTATATAAATGGGCAAATCATTATAAGCAGCTTAACACTGCAACTTGTTTCGGAGAAAAGTGACAGCTAAGGAAAAAGTCATTAATTAAAGTCAAAGTGATCCAGTGAACATAAGCTGACAAAGTAACCCCAATTCAGCATCCAAATCTCAAGCCCATTTGATGGCGAGATCGATACCCTTGCCACATCGGATTCATCCCTCTTTTCGTTCTTCTTCATTATGGTAATGTCCTCATTCTCGCTGTGGTCCATTTCAGCACTGTCCAACCTGGAAAACACAACACAGGTAACTAAACATACTCACTCCACCGCTAAAAAAATATATAATTAACATAAGTGTTTAACTCAATAAGAACCATGACTCCAGACAGCCTTGGTTTTATAAACCAGTAAAAAGGCAGAACAAAATTGGGTATTAAAAATACATTACAAGGCTCCACAATGAAGCACTGAATTTTTTTTTCAAAGGAAACACCTCTCTAAGCCTGAGGTTTGTCCTTTGTGGCCATCAACCATGAAAGAGAAGTTGAGAGAAGACCAGCATTGAGCATGTGGCCCTGCTGTCATTATGCCCACTTCGCCCACCCTTTCCATCAACATGGCTCCTTGAAACAAGAAGTGCCTGGGCCTCGATCCCTCTTGATTGTTAAATAATCCACCTTCCAGTCATACATACTTAAATAAGGATTCTCAATATCACAAAGGCCTGTTAGCACAGGACACTGCATTTTATCTCCTACAAGATCAATCAATAATCAATGACACAGTCCTCAGCTACACAGCTAGATAGTGCTAAAACCCAGTGATGCAAAACAGGGAAACAGGCTAGTGAAATGCAAAGTAGTCGTAACACATGCCGCACAGTTAACTATTCATTTCATGTGACGGGATGAGAATTTAAACATACCAAACACCCTAAGAAAGTACAAAAACCCCGAGAAGTACTTAAATGTACAGAATTCAGTGAGCTTCAACTTCAGTCCTACAGTGCCTGCTAACCCAGGGATAGGTGGTCAGTGACTGACCTCCCTTTGCTTCGGCCAGGGGAGCTGGGGTTGGAGCTGCTGCTGGCGTTGCTGATTGTCTCCATGCGGGACAACTTTGTCTGCAGCTGCTTGCCTGCTGTGGACAAGGGCTTGTTCACTGCCCCCAGCACATTGGCTGCTTTGGGCTAAGGAGAGACAGAGGGTTACTGTCAGGAAAGGTATCACAACCAAGGCATTAATGGAACTTAAACGACTGCCCCCTATAACCTTATGACCCTTACCTTTCCTGGAGTGAAAAATGACTTCATTTCTGGGGGCAGGTAATTTTTTGTATTGCTAAAATTCTGCAAGCAAATAAGAACACACAAATATAACACAGGTCAGATAAATACTTTATACATTAAATCGTGCAGGAAGGGAGTGAAACATACTATTAGAATCCTGATTTGAATTCAAATATAACACCTAATGTAGGTGGTGCTGCAGTTATGCAGTAATGGCTAGGGAAAAGTCTGTGGTTTGGTCCAAGCAATCACAGCAACAACTCTGACAAAGATCTCTGTGTACAGTATGACATAGGTGACTTAATGCACGTCTTAGGTTGGAAACACCACGCATTTGAGAGGCTACTCCCTCCAGAAACCAGTGCAAAGCATCCCAGTTAGCGCTGCAATGCCACGCACCTTGTCAGGCTGAGTAAAGAAGCGTGCTGGGAGCACAGGATCTTTGGGAGACTCCAAGCTGTAGGTAGTGCTCTTTGAAATGATGATGTTCATGGCCACGTCACAGACAGTGTATAGTTTCTGAGAAATGGGACAAAATAATTTGATAAAACAAAAATGTACCCTCCACTGCCAATACATTTTAAAATACACACCACCACACCCTGCATAAAATCAATGGAAAAATATATAAAATAGTGGTGATCATTCATGAAACTAGAACGATAATGGACTGCTGTAACCTGCGTGACTGGTTGGCAAATGCGCACCAGAATTGACACGAAATTTAAATAATTATTTTTTGTTGTGAGGGTGTGGGAAAATCCCATCTAGATTTAGCCCAGTTATGCATCGTCCTTAAATTTTATTTAATACCATTCGAGTTCTCAGGAAAAAGTTTAAACCATACAGGAATAAACAAAATGTCAGTCTTTGGTTTAGGGTGTATTAATCCATCATCTGTGGCTTCTGATGTTAGTAAAAATGGTTAAAAAAAAAGGGACGATGCAGCTGGTACTGTACAAATAGCAATGTCCGGTTGTTTGGCACTGACTACTGTGACGGTACATTGTTCGGGAGCTTAGGGCTCATGTGTGTCACAACACATACCTCATTTATCTTGGGATCTGTGGGTGCCTGAGCATCCTTTGTTTGTTTGATGTTCTCCACCATCTTTCTGATGAACGCATGGCTGTTGTTCTCGTTCTTTGCCATTATGATTTCTAAAACAAACCACAATGCCCTGGAGACAAAAGAAAATGGAAGACAAGAAACAACAAGGGTTCGTAACACAAGCTTCAAGGGTGGGCATTAGTACTGCTAAACCTAATGCAGACATAGCAATATGAGGTAGGAAAAAGCGCTTGAATGTAGCGCACTGAGCTACCGCTTGTTGTATGGTTACTCTTCCTTATTACATCGACATTCTTACACCACCCTAAATTCCTCCACAAAACCTTTCTTTATGCTAGCTGTCTGCTTTCTCCACTGCACTAAAATGATCACTCACACACTCATAATTTTTAAGCTGTGGAATCCGCTTTTTCTCAACATCAGAACTGTGGATCTACTGAAATTCATGCATATCTTGAAGACCTAAGTATTCATATGGCACCTTTTGGTTGAATGTCTGGAAGCTGATATTCTGCAGTTTTGACCTGTCTGTGATAACATGATAACTACCTGCATACCTTTAAAAACAATCATTTTTGTTTTTATCTAGTCACTGTAATTTGCCTTGGAGACACGTGTCAAAGATAACAGTGGTAACAGAAGTGATAACACTCTGAACATAGAAGAGACAAATAAACACTGCATACCTCAGCATACCAAAAATGAACAGCTCAAAAAATGATTACCACTGCTGTGACTATTAAAAGCCAGTTACTGTTAACCCAATTCATTCATTCATCTTACACTTTTCTCAGCAAGTTTCAATGTAAGTTTTCCATACTAAGCTACTTAGAATGAATTATTCATGTATTCAGCTGGATAATTTTTAACTGATCAGTTCAGGGTCAGTACCTTGATCGAGGGCACAACGGTATTAATTGCTACGTTTATAATATCTGCCCCTTGAGTGAGCCGGTCCCAAAGTTCTGATGACAAGCAAAGTGTGAAGAACAGTCAGAGACCTCAGTGGCTGTGGCTTATAAGCCTCCTTCCATACAGCGGTGCAAACAAAGACATAGAATCCCAATAGGGGACACTCACTCTTTGATGTCTTTCAGCTGCTCAATGTCCTGCACCTTCACGTAATCTGGGTCGTGGACGAGCAGATGTATGGTGTAGGGCACCACATACTCCGGGAGGAGGGAGAACAGCTTATCTGCACAGACAGAAGGCAGTTTCAAATAGGAACAGTGGGGTCAAGGGAACTGACAGTTGTTTGGTTGGTAAGTTAAACCAGTAAATTTTTTCTGTTAGCAAAGAAAGATTCTGTATTGCCATCACCTAGAGACAATTTTGCTCAACCTACCAAACATCATGCAGATTAACAAAAGGTGGAAGTCGGCCAAGTTAAAGGAGTAAGTACAACTCGGACCTATCAGAGTGTAAAACACGCTGACGGGCAATTTGGTATCAAGGATGAGACTCACCACTGACGGCAGCATGCTGCTTCAGGTACTCCCGGCGAATGTTGATGTTCTTGAGCAGACACTGTCGTGCGTGCGCCCTGCGTTCCTTCATGGGGTCCTTGGCACACAATGCAAAGATGGCCAGATACTCCAGTGGCAGCCGCAGCCGGCAGAGGCCTTTATGCAGCTTCTGAGCGAAAGCCTGGCGAACCTGGTAGCACTCATCCTGAGGCAAGAGGAGGTGGTTTAGAATATTTTTTTTTTACTGATCCATAAAGGTAATTTTTTTACCCCAACCTGTTAGCGTGTGCATTTAATTTTGTAGACGTTCATTTAGTACACAAAATTAAACAAGTAAAACAACATTAAATGGATTTTGCCAGTTTGGAATTTAAATGACTGCTCTAACCCAATGCTCTGTTAAAAATAAGCATTTAGGATCCGGCCATAATAGGAACAAAGACAGAGACCCCTTTTGCTTACATTGATGACGAGTGCGCAAAGCTGGTACTGTTCCAGGGTGATGATCTCGTGGTAGCAGGGCTCCTGGGCCAGTTTCAGCAGGGCACAGCCTGCTGCCAGCCGCAACCTGGACATATCTGGCTTCCTGCAATGTAAGAAGAGAAAATTCAGGAGGCAACCCGCTGTTCTGTTTTCATGACATTGATGAGAAAGTAAATCTCCTGCAGGTGGTGCTATGTAAGTGCGGCAGCAGGACAACTAACTAACTCTGGTGTGGGCATTAAGAGGTGGAAATCTGAATGTGACATAAGGTGCCACCCAGTAACAGGTTAATATGCTGTGGCTCACAGGTGACGTTTACATCTCTTTATTTAGCTTATCCTTTTTTTCCCCAAAAACAACTTAGAATTTTAAGCTACTTACATGTTTACTATTTATTAGTTGTATTTTGGCATTAATGGGTACAATGCCCTTGCATGTGAAAGCCTGAAAACAGGAGAAAAGAGTTACCCCATCTTTCCCTGCTCTGTCAGATCACCATCACTGTTCAGTATGGCTGTGAGCATCCTTAGGGTGGAATTTCCAGATTTGCTCATGTTGTTTTTCACTCCCAGAAGCCACCTCACCATTAGCTTAATGCCCTGGATCTGCACGAGGATATAAAGGCAACATCAGAGATGACACCGGGACAGAAACAGATCTTGAGTAGCCAGGACACTGTTCAGAGATCTTTGCAGTGCTAAAAAAAAAAAAATAAACCAAGGTTGGCTCTGGGAACTGCTCACCTTGGCCAACGTTTCTGGAGAAACTTCATCATCTGGGACCCACAGCTTGGTTGTTTTTTTGCCAGGAATCTTATTGAAAACAAATAAAGGTAACAGAAACATAATTTTAGACAAAACTTTTCCAACTCTAGCGCTGCCTTCAAAAAAAAAAAAACAAAAAAAAACAAAACAAAACAAAAAAAAACAATAGTATCGCATTTAACCAAACACAAACAATGTACCTCCTCCTAATGGAAGAAGGGAAGGATACTATACCCAGCCTGGCCAGAAACAGCCCAGCAGGAGCCCAAAACAAGTACAGTCAGAACCTGAACCTACCCTGTCATTCATGAGCAGGTCCTTGACAATGAAATTGGCCACCAGTGATTTCAGTGGCCCTGCAAACTGCTCAGGCGCCAACAGAGCCAAGTGGCCGAGGGTGGTGAGAGGTGTTATGAGCTGTTCTGGGTTGGAGGGATCAAGTCCTTTGTGCAGAGGCTGCAAACAGGAGTGCAAGGCAAGAGTAACAGGTCAGTGTCCAGTCACACAGATTAGATACCTGATAATGAATGAAAAAGGCCTACCTGGAGTCAAAAACCCTCCTCTTTATATATGCAACCAAGTGGACAGTTACATGTGCTGTAATGTTATAATACCTGCGCAGCTCCAATTTTATACGCCAGCCTACTCTGCTGCTTCCATTTGTACACATTTAACGATGTGTATTCATTAATCTTAATGCCTATTTCTGTAGACAACTTGTGAGAGACATTAGGAAGGCTGACCTCAAAAATCTGTGCGAACTGTGTGTCCCGGTTGGAGAACATGGCATGGATGCAGTGGATGGCATACTTGGCCTGGCGAGGAGGGCCCTTCTTGGCCTTGTTCTGCAGTACTGGCAACAAGACCCTAGGGGGGGGCAGCAAGGCACATTTTCAGCTACCCTTCAATAATCCAACATTGCAATAAGCCCACTCAACAAATGGAAACACTCAAAGGCTAGACAGAAACATTTAAGACTGGGTTGAGTCTTGTTCTTACACCTGTTAAAAACACGGCTTAAGCTTTTCTGCAGAGCTGAAAATAGGTTTACTGGGAGGAAAAGTTGTCAAGCAGAAATAAATTACACACATTTAGATGGAAGGTCTGGCAGGCAGAGCAAAAGCTCAGACTGAGAGAGAGATACTCACGATTTGATATGCGGGAAGCTCTCCTCCATCTTGCTGCCAGTGTTCTTGAAAATCTGCAGAGCAGCCTCAGCCACTTTCTCATCGTCCATCTTGAGGCAGCCCAGCAGGGACTCAAAAGTTTCGGCCGAGTGGAATGACACCGGGTGGGTGAAGGACAGTACCTGGCTCACAAACATGTTGTGTTAACACTTGCACATGTTCACACCTATCTTTCTACAGAACACATCAAAAATGTGTAGTTAAATGCTAATACCGGAGCATTTTTTTCCTGTTTTATACGCACATGAGCTCACCTTCAACAGCTCCAGACCGGCCCGGATGGCCTGTTCTGTGGGAACGCCCTCGTCCTCATCATCTGCTGTACCATCAATCGACTTGTTGACCTGTTTGATTAGGGCACTAGGATGATGAGATGGGCAAATGAGGAGGGGAGAAGGGAAAGGAAGAGAGATAAAAATTAGATAGGAGGCAAAGTATAAAATCAGGGAAAGTGAGGGATGGAAGAAAATGCAAACCAGAATGAAAGATACACTCACTGGCTACTTTAATAGGAACACCTGTATACCTGCTTGTTCGTACAATTATCTAATCGGCCAACCGCCAACCATGCGGAAGCAACGCAATGCATTAAAAAAAAAAAAAAAATGCAGGTCGTGAGCTTCAGTGAATGTTCACATAAAACTTCAGAATGGTTAGGAAATGTGATCTAAGTGACTGTGGCATGATTGCTAGTGCCAGACTCCACTGGTATGAGTATTTCAGAAACTGCTGCTCTCTTGGGATTTTCACACACAGCAGACTCCAGAGTCGACACAGAATGGTGCAAAAAACCAAAAACATCAGGCAGCAGTTCTGTGAATGTAAACACCTTGTCGAAGGGAGAGATCAGAGGAGAATGACCAGAGTGGTTCAAGCTGCCAGGAAGGCTACAGTAACCCAAATAATCGCTCTTATTACTAGATTCAGAATTAGGTGTAAATAGCACAAAGCCATAGTCCCAACCTGCCTTGTGTCAACAGTTCAGGCTCATGGTGGAGGTGTGATGATGTGGGGAATGTTTTCTTGGCCAGCATTGGTTCCCCTAATACCAATCGAGCATCATTTGAATGCCAGAGCTACAAATTGGCCACAATTTACCCATCTTCTAATAGCTACTTCCAGCATGAAAATGTGCCATGTCCCAAAGCAAAGTCATCTCAAAGTGGTGCCATGAACATGACGAGTTCAACTTCAATGGCCTCCCAGGTCACCAGATCTGAATCCAAAACAGCAACTTTGCGACGTGGCAGAACGGCAGATTGGCAGCATGAATGTGCAGTAATTACGTGATGTAACCATGTCAACATGGACCAGATTCTCTAAGTGATGTTCCGAGTATCTTGTTGAATCCATACCATGAAGAATTCAAGCTATGAGGGGTCCTACCCGATATCAGAAAGGTGTTTCTAATAAAGTGGCCCGTGAGTGTATAGGACTCAGAATTGATCTGTACTTGTGGTAACTTTGGTAACTTAAGAACTTGTCAAACTCAAGAAAATGTGAACACCTGATGGACTCTGTGTCAATGTGTACAGGCGCAATCCTCTCCAGCAGGAACTTCACCATCTCCAGGAATGGGTTACTGGGTTGTTTGGGACTTCCAAGCTTCTTAGTGACCTCTCTCTGTGACGGCGCACACACACACCCACACACTTTGGTATTGCATACTCAACATTTCAGAAATATCATTACAAAACAACACAAATTATTTCTTCACTTACTCTGAGCATTGAATCTGTTCAAGTCATACACTCACTAACCTAAAACATTAAAACAGAATGGACTGGGCTATGATAGCAGCAGTCTAAAACAATAGAACAATGGAACATTCTGAACTAAAATAGTGGAATAAATTTATTGCAATTTATTACATTCACTCCACTGGAATGTGCCAAATACAGAGTTATGTACCTACTGAAAAATAGTATGCTGAATTCAAAATGGTACAAGAAAAATTAGTGATAAAAAGGGCCCCCACCACACAGCCTTCTGCTTGCTTGCAGGAACAGGTTGGGCTGACCAGGGTCTCCAGCTGGCTCCGGATCCGTTCATCTTCCTCTAGAACCTGGGCTAGCTTCTTCACAAAGTCCTGAGCCTTCCCAGGGTCTGGCAGGTTTCCTGTTTAAAAGCAGAGAGTCGGTAGATTTGATGTTCTTACTTTATTTTTCAGACAAAAGAAAAAAAAACAATCACGAATGATTTAAGCAAGATAACAAGAACACTGGAAACATACTGGTGATCACCATGACTTTGGAAAATATTGCCTTGCTGGAGGCATCAGACTGAAAGAAAAAACATAATAAAGTCAGTCGGTTCCTCAAAAAAACAAGGGCTATAAATACATACGCTGGACGGGAGAGCGCGTTAATTCAAGATTACACTTTGTCACGTTTCAATGAAATGCTTTAATAAATGTTAATAGGTACACTGCATTTTGGGCAGATATTAAATTTTCTACAACAGTGTGGAGCGGACAGGGCAAATACAAGGATAATCGGACACTCCAGTTCACCTTTGGCTGCTTCACCAAGTCTAGCAGGTCCTTCACATGATGCCGCAACATGTTCTGACACTTCCACATTTCATTCAGTGCCCTAAGATGCAGAGAGCAGAAAGCAAAAGAAAAACGGACAAAGGTCATAGGACAGAAGTTAGATGATAGATATGTAGCTGTTATAGTGGAACAATAGCAGTGCCCTATCTGATAATTAAATCACATAAAAACACTAGTTTAAACACTGTCGATGAACTGAACGTCCACAGTTTGCATCAAAGATAATGAACCTTCTGTGAATTACACTGTGAAAATGCAATACGCTTGACATACATTTATGATAAAGACAACTAGTTTCTGTTCAAAATTTTAAAAAGTGCTATAAACCAGAGCTTACTTCACAGCATTGAGATCCAACGTTGCGTACAGATAATAAAGACATTTCATACGTTCTGCTGTCTCCAGGTTATGAGGAACCATGTACTGGGCAAAGATTCGCTCCACCAATAACCTGACAAGCATAAAACAAACAGAATATTTCAGTAAATTATATACAAAAACATACACTGAAGCAAAACAAGATAATGACTTGAATACCAAGTACACACACTTTCTCCTAAAAAAGGAACAAGCTACTTCTAGTGATCTACACATTTATACAGCTGAGTAACTTTTTTCTGGAGAAGTTTAGAAGTTTACCTTGCTCAAATTACAACAGCAGAATACCAGACTCAATACTGAGTCCTGTGAGAGAAAGGCAGCAGCTCTATCCGTGATTCTACCTGTTGCCATTAGTAAAATATTGGATACAAAAAGCTTTCTGCCCCACGTTCATTTTCTAGATTCACAAAATGCTACTCATGGCAAATTACAAAACTCAAATCACTGTTAAATATTCAAAACAGTTCCACTTAGTGCTTAAATTAGGAAAAAAAGGAATGTTTACAGGCTGCCCAGCCAGCCATAGTGTGGGCTGACATTCTTTAATGCTTTTTTGTACAACTTGAGCTCCCTGTAGCCTGTTAAGTCCTCCTTCTCTCCCACCATCAACGTGTCCTGCACTAGCCCATAATCTCTCCTCATTAGAGCTATTTAACAGGCTTATCCTCTTGATCAGAAAAAAGAGAAGGATTCTCAATCTTGTAGTTTGTGGATTCTGAGCCTATAATCCATTCAAGATGGTATCTCCGTTACACTGTGCTGCTTAATGTGAAACTATCTTTGCACCCATCGCGGTGCTGAAGACTGCATTTCCATTAGTTGACTAGACACATTTATCTAAAGTGAGGCCACTGTGGAAAACAGGAATACTGTATGCAAAACAAAACCATACAAGAACATTCTTAAAATCAGGATATGTTGAATATCAGCAATATTGCTACTCAAATCTGTGAAGCCAGTGGTACATTTGTGAATAGACCCAATACTTTCGAGTTGGTCATGTGCCAAAGAAGCGAAATCAAAAAAATGCAATCAAACCTCTTTAAACGCGTAGTGGTGCTGCATTCACGTGATTTCAGAAATTCAAACTTTAAAGCAGTTAAATTTCAGTTAGATGCGTAATTTTGCTACTCGAGATCTTTGATTTTGTACTTTTTATACTGAAATACCTTACGAGCTTGAGTTACAGCACAAAGTACAAGTAAACCTCCGATTCACACAGTCCTGGTTTGTCCAATTACACTTGGGCACAGCTAATCTATTAATACCAGCTCCTTGTTTGTGCAACAGACGCCCTGCAATAAAACGCAGCACCAGAAATTTGGCTGCAATAAATTCAAAGTTTGAGTGTGAAGCAAGCAGCATGTTCCACCCGTTCTGCTTTGCGGAGAGCTGGTTCTGTACCACACCACCGTACTTTGTTGATGTGCTGCTATGCTAGCCCATCCTTCTCCCAAATGCCTCCAGCTCAGTCACTGCACTTGCCTCAAACCACCCCAATGTATACACTGCTTTTTAGGTTGTTAGATTATTGCATTGTTTTTTGTCTTACTCTTTTAAATTTTTTAAACATACATTTCATGTATTAAAGGTACACACTGCCGTGTGCTATATTTTGTAATCCAAGACAGTCTGTAATAGCATGTGCTACGTTGCATTGCATTCTCTGCTGTGATTTGCCCACTAATGAGTATATTAAGTGCTTCATACTCTCTTTGGGGTTTTGAGGTTTATGCCAAAATCGCTGGTTGAGAGTTATACAGGTTTTAGTGATACTTGGACAAATTGGGTTGGAGTTTTGAGAACAGTTGGGAACCCATTATTTTTTCCCCCTAATAAAAAATGGAGAATAGGATCCTGGTGTACACAATACCAATTTGCACAGGGCTTTTAGAAATACATTAAGTGGTAAAACGAGGTTTACCTGTAGTCTGTAACCAAGCACCATTAATATCACTTAAGCTTGCTCTGTAATGTTTCTATGGTATGAGGAGAAACAGCATCAGAACTGGAAAACAAAAAGTTCTAATAAACACATGAATTCAGAGTATGAGCTTCTAGTATGAGTTTCTATGACAATCCACTAACTTAAAGTATTCGAAGATACAAACAACAAGAATACCCACTCCCCCTGTTCCATCCCCCATTCCCATCCTCTGGTTAATCATCTGGTTGGTCTTGCCCCCATCATACCACCCGCCCTTGGTAGGCACACCTACCTGTCATCTATACTGTTCTGGTAATAGATGTGCAGGAGCTTGTCTTTGATCCAAGAGATCTGCTTGGTGGCTTCTTTCCCTGCCTCCCCCTGCAAGGAGTACTTCTTGTAGATCTGAGCCAGACCCATCATGGCTTCTTTGCGCACCCTCCACTACAGCATAGAAGACAGAAGAGGAGAGAAGACAGTGGAGAAAGTGGACCTCCTCAAATCTTTGGAAGGTAAGGTGCTATTATGTTCCTTGCTTTTTTTTTTTGCGCAAACACGCATAAGTAGATATACATCCTTTGCAAAATGTCCTACTGACACCTCTGTCTGAACATAATCTGTAAGACTTTTGAGAATTTGTTAAAATATTATAGAAATTTAATTACAATGCAAAAAATAATAAATACAAGCTAATGAAAACCTTGTGCTTTCTCTCATACACACCCTCTTGTCCAGCGTCCTCTCTCTGACAAAGTTAAGCAGCTGGTCGTTGACAAGTGACAGGTCCTTCTTGGCAGCCGTAACAATGGACACAATCACATCATGTCTGATGGCCTCCTCTGGGTCATGTGACCGGACCTTTAGGTACTCTGTTAGGCAAGAAATTTTGTCAGTGTGTGTTGGAATTTGTACTCATAACCAATGAAAGTTCTCTAACCCAGTGGTGAAGTGAAATTTTGAATGTTTGAATGTTTAAAACAATTAATTACTGTCAAAAAGAGAAAAGGAGAATTAAGGCAGAGATAAAACTCAGGTTCTCTTCTAATTTATCCAGATAATTAATATAAATGTATGTATACAAGTACACTACTTTTGTCATAGTACTCATATGTTACATTTTTACATGTCCATATATCTGGAGAAATTTAGGTTAAGTGCCTTCCTCAAGGCAGGATCCCTCAACAAACTTAAATCTGAAAAATGTACCTGCAAAGTTTCAGATCTGTGTTTTGAACCATCAGCTACCCTGAACACCTGTGAGCTGAGATTTTCTTACATAGAAAAGAACACACACCTGTGAGGTCTTTGGCCAAGTCAGGGTGGTTCATCAGGCAGTGACTGGCAAACTTCACACATTCCAGGCGAATGGGAACGTGGATATCATTAAACCTGAGACATGGACAGACAGTAGGACAGCTTGAGGCCATGGCAAGCCTCAGCTGTTCACCAAATTCACCTAGAGCATGGGAGTCTTTTATACATTAGCATAGTGACATTTACAGACTCGGTCGCATCTCACCTTCCCAAGTAACACTGCCAAAGAGGTTTGTTCTGGGTGGCCAACTCGGAATCCTTAGCTCCAAACATCTTGGCTAAAAGCTTCACCACCTGGAGGCGTTCATCATTGTCATTGCTCTGGATAACAAGAGAAAGGGTCTCAGTCACACCAATGACACAGTAATGGCTATTAGCAGAAGTAATTTCTACTTTCTTATGTCCCACTTAGTGTTTAAGGAGCAGGGAGAAAAGGCCATACCATTGATACCTTTGGGAAGGTGGACTGACTATAGCACAATTAGCACATGACAGGTATCAGCAGAAGATCAAAAGCACCAAGAACTGCTAAAGAAAACATTACTGTTCAAAGGGAAATGAGCCAGTCATGGAGAATACTATGGCATACACACTAATTCATGCATAAAATTTATCATAATGTATAATTGTGTTCAAATAATAAATATCAATCAAACAATAAAAAGGCTACAGAAACCTAAACAATACAAGGAGAATAAATGCTTACTCGGTCACCAAGAGAAGGACTTTACCATTATGCAAAAAGGTAAACGGCCACGCAACCTCTGAATTTATGTCCCTGCCATGAACACACCAGACACAGGTACTGGGGTGGTACCTTGAGCTTGAACTCCAATTGAGGGAGGACAGAAAGGAGCAGATGGCTGTCGATATTGTAAAGCTCCAGGATGAGGTCAAACACATGCTCTGACAGATCGCTCACTGATGTCTTTCCCAGCATCAACACCTGGTTGAAGAACTGAGGGAGAGACACCTTTTGTCAGAAAGTTTACACAGACACATGAATTCCTATAGCAGATAATAAATGTGAGCATGTGATCGATCTATGGGCTCACACAAATTATTTCTATACTCAGATATCTGACAGCATCTGAGTGTTCAGGATGCAGTGCGATAAGGAGTAGTTTGTACAGGTGGTGTGAATTTTGCATATCAGTAAGAATATTTTCATGTCAGTTTCAAGATTCATACATCTCAGTGGTGGCTTAAATTTTTGCATGAGACCAAAATTGTCTTTGATCAAGCCTATGCAAACATTACATTATTTAAGCCCAAACCATCTCCAAAGGTAGAGGGTAGAATAGATGAAGTCAAACATGCAGAATACATAAATATTTGAACTAATACAAAATCACAACTCATGGGGATTAGTAAAGACCTGATTTTTTTGCACAGAAAGCAGCATGGTTTTGGAGCAAAATTTCACATTCGTTCAAATATACAAAAAATAAAAAAAATTCTTCCTTTGGTTACTGAACAAATGATTGAAATCAGCTTTTGTCTTTATTTTAGTAGTTCGTATGGAGGTGTCATACAGTGGGCATAAGGAAACTAAAGGAAACAACTTTAGTGACTGCTCCTCGGTTCCTTTGTATGCGATATCTGAACCAGGCTTAAGTGGGTCTGGGGTGCCACTGGTAAAGTGTTCTCAGGGTAAGAAATATGCAAGGGGCAAAAAGAACAGAAGGTCGCTCACTCACGTTGGTGATATAGGGTTCAATAGCTTGTGCCGTCCTCTTCAGCAATGCTTTGGCCAAATCATATGCCTGTTTGTTCAGGTTCTGCACAAGAACAGAAAAAAGCTGTGTTGGGGGTTGGTACAAACAAAGCACAAGCGACCTTGTGAATTACCATAAAATAGCATGTTGATGATCAGAAGCTGAAAGAAAAGCTGCTGAGAGTCACAATAAACACCAAAGCAGGGTGTTTACACCTTACACTGGTCAACCACTCACCTTGTGGGCAGGCACCAGGTTGACAAGCACGGTGTCCAGCAGCTCCTGGGAGACAGTATCACCCTCGCAGATAATAGAACTCATTAGGTCCACCATGTGCATGTGTACCTTTTGGTTGTGCCCATTACTAGAGGGGGAAAAAAACCTTGTAAGGTTACAAAACCAGTTCTGTACCCCTAAGTTAATACTGCAAAACAGTTAACAGTTCACAAGAACCTGCATCCATGTAGGCTATGTAATGTTTTCTTAGCCAGTGCAGAATGGTAGCTGTTAAAGCCTATGACTGCAGGGTACCGAGATGGGGCGCATTTGGGGATGGTTTGGCGCCATGATCTTTTACGTCAGTGGTTTAAGATCTTGCTAATGGTAAAAAAGGGACTGGACAAAGAAAGATGTTTGGTTAGGAGGGCTTACTTGATCACTTGGAATAATGTTCTGTAGAGCTGAGTGAAGATCTCATTGCTATCCTCCAGTTCAAAGCAGATGTTGTAGGACTTGACCCAGGCAATATTCTGTCAGACACAGTAAAAAAAAAAAAAAAAACTTGAAGCAGCTATTCTTACAAGATAGACTTTAGGCCCGGCACCTGATTCCCCCCACCCCCCACCCCTACTGCGACCGTAGTTTTCATACCTCCAGTAAGTAGAAGTATCTGTTGAACTGTGCACTCTTTGTGTCCTCAAGACCTTTCAGTTGGCGGGTGATGAACATGAAAATGTCCTGAAGCAAATACATACACAGGCACAAATCACACCAACCCATTCGGCACATTTTCTTCTGAACAATTCACAAAACTTTCATAACTCGCTTTATTCCTTTATTCATTCTTTAACCTCCCAGCATCACTCCATCCTATATGTTACGTCCCCTTGAGCCCTCACATCCTGTCAAGAGAATTAATTGCCATATGGATTAAGGAATACTAAACCTTAAGCTTGTCAGGTGAGGTGTAGGGTGCCTCAGGGGCGTAGATGCGGAAAATGTCTGCCAGGCAGCAAGCCACCAGCAGTCGTACATCCTTGTCCGGGTGCTTGAGGAAAAAGTCAGAGGCCAAATGGAGTGCCAGGTTCAGGTATAACTCTTTTTCTTCCTCTGAATCCTGGTCCATGTCCATGAAGGTCTTAACTACCATCTAAATCAGAAGGGAAGAACCACGTGGGACATTTAGTGACAGAGTAACTACCAAGACTAGACTATGAATCCCTAGACACCAGACCTATCAATGACAAATAATGTACAAAAAGCAGTATAACATTACATAGTCCCCAAGGGTTTTCCTCAAATTTATGGTCCCAGTATCACGTTAACTGATAAAGGCAAAACACCAGTTTAGATACCTTGAGTCTCCGCACCATCTCCTCCTTGGAGATTTTGTCCGAGATCTCCTTGACCCCGGGGGGGTAAGTGATCTTGCCATCAGTGGCTCGAGTCTTGGAGTGAGCCATGCTCTCCACACAATGCTCCCTATCAAGAAAGGTGAGGTAGAGGATAAACATAATTCATTCCGCATATTTCCTTTTAATCTCCTCTATGCAGATCGCTCCCACCCCCAAAACCAGCCTCCTCCTGTCCTTGTCACCTCCCTCAGGGCGGTGAAAATAAGAGATGCATTCGAACACAGCAGGACAAGCTACTATGAAGCACAAGATTAACACCCCCCATATCCCGACATCTGCTTGAGGGTTTGGCTCCACCTTTTCGGCAGGATCACACAGGAACAGACTTATTGCTATGGGAATGTCCTAAAGGCAACGGGAGCATAACATAGCTGTGAGAACAAAGCAGATAACTTTTACCCCCTAACATTACATTTAGTTCTTAACATCACAGCTCTAGCTTCACCAATACCCAAATCTTAAACTCTTGCTTTATTTGTTTTCAACCTCCAGTAGAATATGAAACCACAACACCGAAAAACAAAACACAGTGGAAAAATCACTTTGGATTTCCAAAAAGAGCATAAAGCCCAAATATACACCTATATGGTTTCCACTACACTAGTGGTTCTCAAACTGTTAACAGATATCAAGGTGGTGATATCTGGATCAAAGATGGAGAGCTTCACTTTTGGGTCAGGCCCCATATTTCTTGAGTTCCTTTTATTTGTTTTTTAAAATGTGGGTTGAAGTGAAGCCATTAAATGAAGTTTTACTATTAGAAAGCATTGTGGTGTGGTGGCTAAGCAGGTAGGGCTGCTGCCTCCCGACACCGAAGCTGTTCAGGCGTGGGATCAAATCCAGCTCGGTCTGTGTAGAGTTTGCATGTTTCTCCCACATCTGTGTTTGCCTGGGTGCTCTGGTTTCCTCCCACTGTCCAAAGAAATGTGTCTCAGATTAACTGGTCACTGTAAACTGCCCATAGTATGTGACCATCCAAGGATTGTTTTATAGCCTACTGCCCAAGTGCTGCTGGGATACACTCTGGATCACTGTAACCCTGCTCAGGATTAAGTGGTTGGCAAATAATAAACAGATCCATATTAGAAAGTAGATTAATGTGAAAACAGTTAGTGCAAGCAAAAGGATACTTTCAGTCACTGATTTCTATCAAAAATTAAAACAATATAAAGATAAAACCTATTTTCCAACTACATAAGCAGACTGACATGACACCGCACACAGAAATAAAAAAAAAAACAATGCCTTTAAAAGTGTGACAAGTAAGCTGACACAAGATAAGACGCTCATGTTATGATGTAACCAAGGCTCACAGTGGCCATTTTTAAATTTCACAATCATATTTTTAGTCCATGACAGATTCAAGTAGCTGATTTGATTTTTAAATGTGGTTTTTTTGCGTGATATGTTGCAACCACTTTTCAGCTCCTCCGTGCATCCCAACACACACCAGGAGGGGCTGTCTATTAGCCTGGTTTCTGCAGGCAACTCAAAGAAAGAGAGACAGCGGTGTTCTCCCCTGTTTATATCCAAAAACCCCTGCTGTTGCCTCCCTCTTTGCAGAGGCGTCTTCTTGCTAACATTTACATTTATTTTATTCAACAGATGCTTTTCTCCAAAGCGACACACAGCTCAGAGTAAGCAAAAGTGCATTTCACTAATAGAAAGACAGATACAGACATGTGACTCTGTAAGAATAGCCTGTTTATTTGAGTAGTTGGGTGTAAAAGTTGTGACGGGGTGTTGGAATGCTCCATGTCACATTCAATTGAAAAACAAACCAAATCTCATCCTCAGTTTCTATTAAGTAGGGATCCCAGTGTATTTGTAAATGTGTGCAACTATAAGGCTGAAGTTTTTCAAATAAACATATAAAAGGGTCACCCTGCAAGGAACCGATGTCTCACACTGAAGCAGTTACCCAGCCTAGAGCTTTCTGTTTCCGGGACACTCTCCGGATTGCCGTGACCCGCCTTAGGATAAGTAGTTAATGATAATAGATGGATGGATGAATATAATAGAATACCGGCAGTTGAAGTATACGACTTCAGGTTCCAGGGAAGAATATTTTCTACAACATAAGCACTCCTGAATGTATTTTGATTTGCACGAAAAATATGAGAAGAATCAAAGCAAAAATGTTTTACTGCAGACCTCTTCCTTTGACCTGGGCACAAGCTCAAGAAAAGCTGTCACCAGAAAACAAAAATATACCTCTACATGCTGCCCCCATTGTATAGAACTTTGCAACACAAACCTATAAAACCAACAGGGGCAACATGCATCTCCACTTCCTAACAAGCAGCATTGTTTACAGTTGTAAGCCACCACCCTTCTGTTATTTCACCCATAATGAGGTTTAAAACTGGAAGTGGTCTGCATCCCACACTACTGCACACATTGTGTAGGGATGGGCCTGCAATGCATCACATAATGCTTTCAAAAATAGTTCTCATTTTTCCTGACTAGAAGGACACTGTCTGCACAGACAGTTCTACCACTGTGTGTGTCACAGAATGCAAACAGCTGGAGAAAAAGTCAGAAAGACTGCATAACAGGCAAAGGGATAACCACAAGCTTCTTGCAATGGCACGATTTAGCTTATCAGTTAAAAGGTGCCACATATGTGATACCCAACAAGCTTATTAATTGGCATCTCTACAGGAAATACATTAAGTTGTACAAATAGATTCAACAGAAGCAGTTGCTGTGAGACCATTTATTGTAATACAGAGTAATAAATAAACAAACTATGACATGTCAGCCAGCAACCAGTGCGGCTGCTGTCCAGCATCTCCAGCAAAGCTGGGGGTGGAGCCATTAAGCCAGGCTTGCAGCCAGGGCTTGAGGGGTGGTAGTGTCAATCTCCCAGATGAATGTACCCCCCTACCTTCTGCTGCCTTGATAAACTACCAGTCAATGGATGGCTGGGTTGAGGGTGGGGGGATAAAAGATGCCAGAACACCATCATGGATGGTCTGCAACTGGGTGACCTGCTTATCACTCGCTAGCTTTTATGTCAGTAAGCAGTGCAGAAAAATGACATTAAGGATCGGAAGGCAGCTACAGAATTTATGCCAACATGCAAGGGGTAAAACTGAGGGAAAAAAACAGCATGAGTTAAACAATGGTACACGGAGAGAAAACAATATACTTCAGACAGAGAGAGGTGGAAAGTAAGCAAGAAGAAAGAACACACAAACTGTTACATCATTCTCCACAAGCTGAGGGAAACTGAGGAAAGCCAGAGAAAAACAAGAGGAAATGTAAGAGATGACAGCAAGTTTGGCAGCCCAAGAAGGTTATTCCACATTATGAAAGAAAAAAAAACAGCCCAATCCATGCAAAGAAACTGGGCATTCAATGAATTCTGTGGCTTGGCAATGAACCTTTCAGGCAGTAAAGAGCCAAACTGCTCAAAACCTCTGTGGAGAATGAGGTTTGAAGGAGGAAAAAGGCAAGAAAGGGAGGAAAACCAGAACTAAACAAAACAAAAATGGCAAAATGACATTTTTGTGTTTTAGCCACTAAAAGACTCTTACATGCTCACTTATCGCTAATAATGGGCCAAGACCAGAATATATATTGTTTTCTTTTTGTTTTATTTATTTATATTCTTCTTCTTGTACTTTAACAAAATATTTTAAACCCAATATGGGTATCCCGAGATACGAGTCTTTGGCATCAAAGTTTTTACGTATACAAGTAAAATTATTTAATACCCTTTCCCAAGTTATGACCAAATATGAGGTTGATTTTTTTTGTGCTTACAAGTAACAAGAGCTCAGGATGGAGTAATTTTCAAATTTTGTGCTGTAATGGTAATTACATCTCCAACTTACAAGATTTCACCTTACAAGAAGATTTCCAGCAATGTATTATGTTTAGAATTATGTCTAGATTCTAAGTTGTTTCCCTGACCAAACAGATACTCCACATGCATTTAACAATCAGACTGAAACAGCTAAAAAACACACAGGGGCTTCTCTTTGCGCCATGCACTTCCAGTCATCTTAGCGCACACAAACACATCCCAATGTTCACGTACCTCACACTTCACACAGACGGGTAGCATTAGCACAGCAGCGAAGAACTCGGACCTGTGACCAAAATTATTCTGTCACCAGTTCCAAAAAGAGAAGTTCTGCCGTAACTTTACAAAAATAAACAAAAGCACTGTTTTGTACACATCTGGCTCAATAAAACAATAGCAACACAGAGGTAGAAACCGTCAGTCAGTACCTGCTAAGGGTCTGCTAAGAAAGTCTGTCTGCAAATAAAGTGGAAGTGAAGGAAGTAAAATGTTAAGGGTGTTGGTACATACAGTCCACTTGTATTACAAAGGCTCAATTTACAAAGTGCAGAAAAATATTTGTTTTACCTGCAATTTCTTCTCTGTTCTACGGAACAAGCTTGAACAAACTTTAATGTGGCTTGATGTTAATAAAAAACAATAAATGTGCTACATTGTGATTGACCTGCTTCCTGTCCTGGATGAACAGATGGATGAAAATGCACATTTTTTCCATCATAGCTTTTACACAGCTTTGTTGTTAAAAAAATGAGCAAATGGGTTATTATGTAGCTTTTATTGACTGTGAATTACTGAAAAAATTACTTTGAAGCCATGAACAACTCGTGCATAATTTAAATTCCAGACAGACTTACTGTCCTACATGTGACTTTATGCTTAGAAAATAGTGATTGCATATTTAAGGCAAACATTTCATTTCTATAATAATAACAACAAATGCGACCTTTCCCATATAACAGCCACATGAATTCAGTGTTCCCAGGTTTTATTTTGTTTATTCAATCAATTAACTGAAGGCTTTCTCCTAGAGCATTTCCAATATACATATGTACAGCTTTCTACCAATTTATCCCTTTTACTGAGTAATTTCAAGGTTACTGCCTCGCTGACAGCAACTACAGCAGAGGTGTGTATTTCAACTCAGGTCCTGCAAGTTAAAGGCAACAGCTTTGACCACCACGCTACCTGCTGCCCCTATACTCTGGTTTCTAAGCTCAGCAGATCTATGGACTCTGATGAGAGTTCCGCAACATGACACCAGCAAACAGAATTTGTTAGCAAAAGGAAACATGACAAATCATCATTTGGTATTCATTTCTAATTCCAAAATATATCTGAAACATTCTGGTACAGACTGAACTTTTATCACATGTTATACCAAATATAGGGTCTTTGATCATTGCAGAAAAGATAAATGAGTTATAACTGGTTTAATTCTACACTGCACATCACAAGTGGCATACTCACGTGTCAGTCAAACTAAGGAAAAGAGAACCCAAAGCAGAAGGAACAAGAAGAACGTTTTTCAAGTTAGAAAAATGAAGTACTCTTCCTTCAACACATATTAAGACACAACTAACCCGTATACAGTTCTCACCACATTGTAACCGTAGATAAAGCTAACCTTATGCAATAACTGACGCATAACAGATGTTATTTATTCAACCAAACGCACATCAACATGGAAAACTGTGTGGGAAAAAAAAAACATACTGTGATTAAGGAACTTGCAGAAGCCCCTTCAGCAGCACTAAATGCTACATTAAATTATTTTAAGTTATTGGTCTCTTACATGAGGCCCACTCGTCAAAAAACCTTCAGCTCATTGAGGTTTGAGGGCATTAGTTGGTTGGTTAGTTAGAATCTCTTAAGATGAGAGTGAGGTCTAGACTTTGACTTAACCGTTCCAAAACCCTGATCCTTTTCGTTTCCTCATTAGGGAGGAGATGTCTTGATTTGGTTCTTATCACTGTCTTGTTGTATGATGCACAGCCAAGCATCAGCTGTCAAACACATGGTCTCATATCTTCTTGGTGGGCTCAGTGACTGTGAAGCACCCAGGTCTTGTGACTGCAGACAGTGCAAACCATCACCAGCGTGCAGTAGAGCCACCTGCACTGTAGATTCTGGAGTGCAGCACAGAGTACAAACACAAATTAAAATACTTTTAGGGATCTTTCTAACCAGCAGCCATCTGGCTCCATAATGCCGTGCAAAAGCTAATTAGCTCCTTATAAAGGAGTAGGAGGAAAGTGCCTTTGGACTTGTTTGTCTACTGTAACTGTAATTTGTAGTAGTCTATTTTCATTGTTGTGTTATTTATTTGTAGAGTCAAATATCATTATTTAATTGCCCAGTGAAACTGTAATTTACAGTTATTTACTTTGTTGCTTGTTATTTATTCACTTTGTTTTGGCATAACCCCTTTTTAGTTGTCCTGTGCTGTGCACTTCCCTGCAGGAATTAATAAAGTACCTGTCCAATCCTAAAAGACTGTTGACAAAATTACCTTTTCCTCCTAGGAAACAATAAAAGCTTAATACTGATTTCTGTCCATTTCTTTGTAGGTTAGGAAAACCACAAAGGCACTGTAAAACCTGGAGAACCAGGCTGAATTGAGAGGTTCCAAAACATTATTTCATTTTCCTGCCATCTATGACCTCATGTGATTAACAGGTCAGTCTAGAAAATGGAAAATTTAATAAACTATAGTTTTTTTTTTTTGATTTATATACCCATCCATCATTGTTAACTGTTTTATCCTGGCCATGACGATGGGGATCCTATCCTGGTATCCCTACTTTGAAAGTTTCATACCATAAAAATATGTAATGTTTTTCAGCAATTGGCAAGATTCAATTAAAATTAAAAACTAATTAAAATATGACTGAATATAAAAATAGGTCTACAAAGTTCAATCTTGACTAATTTATCCCACGAACACATGCAGTTTTTGCCATCTTGTTACTTGTCACAAACGCAAGCTGCAAACACTGAGAAAGCAAGTTGAACGAGGGCAGGCAAACACCTCTACTGCGCTTATATGCATTTTACGGCAGAAAAGAAAGTCACGTTCACTCCATCACAAACAGAATTCTTTGAAAACAGGCCAGCGGGAAAAAAATAATAATAAACCAACAAGGACAATGCTGGCCAATACTAGCTAGTATCTACTCAGCAGACACTGCTGGACAGCAGTTGTACAATCGTACAGGGAGTCCTCAACTTACGACTGCCTCGCACTTATGACAATCAATTGTCAATCAATGATTATCAATAAATAAATAACAGTAATAATTTTAAAAATGAAATGGATGAAAATTGTCAAAATAATCTTTATTAATGATTTTCAGAATTGTGGTAAGGGAATGAGCACGGTATAGCTAATTAAAGTATATATACATGAACATCTTGCAATGTACGATATACAGTACCTGTACAGCACGTGAAGGACATCGCAGTGTCACCAGTGTCTACGGACCGCCATGCAAAAACATACCGTACTGTGACACGATTGAGTGCTTAGAGCTTATATCGTAGATGGAAAATGTTATGAAAATGCACTAAAACGTCCCGCGTGTGTACACGTGTGGATTTGTAAAATCGTAGCGTAACAATTGCGCAATGTGAACACCGTACGAGACTGGGTACTAAACACCCGCTCCACCCACAAATAGGCAGCAAACATCTTCTTGGGCCAGTTCCACCACGGCTCTTCCACTCTCCTTTTCCCCCACCTTTTGCGACAGAAAGACTTTGCACGAATTTCACATGAGCATTATATTATATAAAAAGTTGGAGGGTTAATTCGGCACACATTGTCGCTTTATTGTGCATCTCGCAGAACTGCCACTGTACCCCCCCCCAGGATGCATCTCCACCTGTTATGGATGGAACAGTTGCCAGCACTTACTACTTCTTCTTCTTGGCACAGATTACTGAAGTGTTTAAAAAAGTGTTGTGAACATACTGTACGTTTAAAAAGAAGCTTTACTGCAGAACATAGTACTAAAGTGTTTAATAGTGGTATGAATAACACGCTATGCGGCAGCCAGAAATACAACAGAATAGGTCAAAAACACTGAAAAATGTTTGAAAAGAAGTTAGCGTATGTTGGAGTACACACTGTCACGAGTACAATCCCTTTCACAGCCTGGCTGTCAGTCCCTAACGCAGAGGTAAGTCGACAGCCATCTGTAGTATGTGCACAGAAGACAGAGCTGGACAGCAGTATTATGCACACAGTGGGCAGGATTGGACAATAGCAGCACAGTAGTTCAACAGTTGGCAGAAGTTGTACAGTACTAGAACGTACAGTACTGAACAGTAGGGTTAGGGTGGACAGAGCTGGACAGCAGCGGTGCGTACGCAGAGGACAGAGCTGGACAGCAGCGGTGCGTAGGCAGAGGACAGAGCTGGACAGCAGCGGTGCGTACGCAGAGGACAGAGCTGGACACCAGCGGTGCGTACGCAGAGGACAGAGCTGGACAGCAGCGGTACGTACACAGAAGACTCCCTCTTCATGCCAGAGGAGCAGTGCACGCTCCTGGTGACACAGCCTCCTGAATGAACTTGGTGACACACCACACACAAACACTAGTCCGCCGGGCACAACGTAAACACACGCAGCCTTGCGTGCAGTAACACATGTAACACTCGGGATGGAGTTGATGGAGTAAATCGTACACAAGACCAGCTCCAGACTGCGTCTCCTCCCGCTGTCCGCCTACTGCATCGCGGCTTCCAGCAGAACCATGCAGTCTCGCTAGTTCCGTCATTTTAATTTATGTCCACCTCATTTCCACCCAGCAGCTCGACTCGAAACATCCGGCGCTGAACAGCATCTGCAGTGTAAATTATCCGCACTATGTATGTGAGGCGAAACACACCGTTCGTGTGTTGGAAATGACCGCAGACCCGCGCCAGGAGGCTAGCCGAGCCGCTAGCCAGATAACCGCTAGTGTGTGCACACGAACGCGGCGATCCGGCGGGCACGCTTTCAATCGATGGATCGATCGATCGATGGATCGATCGATCGATCCATGGACCGATCGATCAGTCAAATCAGTGCGCGGTTACGTCGCCCAGAGAAGGCGGCGCGCACGAGGGCGGCGATCGAGGGGGTCGCCGAGCACTGCAGGCTCATCAAACCGCCTCCGCGCGCCGTTTTCAGGCCACTCGCGCCACAAAGCAGCGCGAGAGCAGAGCGCCGCGGGCGCGCAACCAGCGCGCCGACACGGCCGAGTCCCGACCGAAGGCCGCCACCAGGAGGAAGGCCACATTTCTCCGCCCGCTGGAGGAATGGCTGCTATTTATCCCGTGTGTGAACCTTCCGCTGTGCGCCAGCCAGCGAGCCCGGGAGAGCGGACAGCGGCGCCTAGCTAACAGGACAATAAAAAGCCCCGAAGCAGCACTAAAGCAGCCCTTTCGCTCGCTGCACCCGCACGGCGCTTCGTACCGCTTCGGTGGCTTTTCTCCATCACACTTATGCAATAGCTGCGACAAAATAATCTTACCTAGTTTGGCGAATAACACCCAACCGACTCTCCTTGTGCTGCTCCGCTCCTCCTCTTGGCTTCAAAATGGCGCCAATTTGACTGTGGCTGGAGCGAGCCGACAGCGGCGGGCTCGCGGCACCAACTGCACGCGCGAGCGCACGGCCTCGAGCGCGGCGCGAGTCCGCTCCGCGCTCCCGCAGCGCCCCCTCGAGGCGAAACTGCGCGACGCTCTTATCCGCATGTAACCCTTAAAATCTCAGCCCTCGTTCAACACCGAGAAGAAACCAGAAACCAGGGCTGACAGTGATCTATAAAACACGAAGACTAAAACCAAGATTCGTGAGGTAGAACCTGATCCTTTCTATGTTAGAAATTACATTTGATTTCGGGATATGTAGCTTGATGCACAGACAGGCTATTCAAAACTGGAAGGAGACACTGTTTTGCCTGTTTGGCACTTCGGCCTCCATTCCTTGAGTGAAGTAATACTACCCATGATCTGCTTGTCCAAGTCAGGGCCGCGATGGTCTGGAAAAGCCAAATCGACAAACTGTTATCCTTGGACGTGTGAGCGTTTGCTCTTGTTTCCGTATTGTTTAAAATTCGGTACAAAGGTTTAAATTCACTGTTTTCAGAACAATGTAAACCTGAACCTACAACAGAACTACAAAGGTATACCTAAGCAGCTAACGGTATATATTTTGAAACAAATAAAACGCTGGGGAAAAGTCAGAAGACAGCAGAGCTGAAAGAAAATAAGTCGCCTAATAACTGGTGCAGGAGGAAAAAAAAAATAACAGCAGTCATTGCTCAGCTTGTGGTCCACCCCACCTGGAGATGTAAACAACTGGCGAAGTTCAACCCCAGGCAAAACACCGCTCCTGACAATTTGAAAACCTTAAAACATTTATGGCTTTATGGTAAAATTCAACTTATAGTTTTATTTATCTCTACAACAGGACATTCGGAAATGTTTTGTTGTATAGAATAAACATTTTAACCAGTGATCCTTTTATCTATTATTTATCTGTTCCTATCTGTTTATCAGTCCTTCTACATATCTGTTTGTCTGTGCTGTCCAGTGTCACCGGACTGTCTGTCTGCTGTTTTGTGCACCACGATCCACAAGCTACATTTCGTTCTCTCTTGTACGTTTGTAGACGGCAGAGCGAACGCTGAACCTCGATCCGTTTTGCTCGTGCCATTTATTTCCATGTAACAAAACGACAGAAGGGCGGCAGGGCGGGTCGGCGAGTAGGCGGTCGAGAGTGAATTCACTGAATGCGGCTCAGTCTGCGCAGAGTCTGTATGTCCTCCTCGTATCTGCGTGGGTTTCCTCGGGGTGCTCCGGTTGCCTCCCACACTCCAGAGGCACACATTTCAGGTTCGTTGGTCACTCTTTATTACCTGTAGTGTTTGTGTGGTCACTGGCATCTCATTCAGGGGCAGTTTCATAGCCTCGCCCATTTCTTCAACAGTAGGCTCCAGATCACTGTGACCCTCATCAGAATAAGCGGTTAGTGATAATGGACAGATGGACGCATGGAAATTCCCTGGTCAGTGTGTTTCACTCCGCCAGTCTTGACTCACCCTATCCTTGCAGGCCACGCGTCGTGTTCAGGTGTGGTCTGTGAGGTCGACCAGTTTTAGCAAGACATCAGGCAAATAATCATATATGACGCCGTCTTCAGGAAGGAAGGATAGCAGACTTAGAAAGTGCCCTACTCATGGTCCTACTAGGGCATTTGAGTGAAAGTTCTGGACAGGGTTATAAGCAGAGGGTAAGAGTAAGAACTTTCCTCCAAACATGTGACAAACATTCTATAGTTAGGTATAAAATGCACCTTGGGGCACCTGACCTTCAGATTCAGAGGACCAGGATGCTGGCTGTCACAAATGAAGAAAAAGGAAACATACAAAGATGCAACTTAAAACTACAGTTCCCGTGTAAAACAGAGCAACCACAACATATACCTGTTTAAAACAGACCAGTTACACAGAGCAACAGGCTGGAGCATCAACTCTGAGCTTATGGGTGACGTCATAGAAGGAACGCTTCCTTGCTCTCCTGATCTATAATGGACCTTTGGAACGGCATTGAATAAAACCCTGGATTTAAAGTCCAGAAATGAAAACCACAGACATGCCAGACAGTTAGAAATGTTTTAATTATTGTGTTTCCAAAGGAATGAAAACTCGCAGATAGCACGTTATGTGTGAATCCAAAAAAAATCCTGAATGCAATGAATAATTGGCTTTTTTAACACAATGCTTGCCGGTGGTCCGCTAGTTGCAAGGAACCAGACAGGAGAATGAAATGAATGTGATGGAATGACCTCATCCTTCACTCCTTCATTCCGCGTTCAGGATGTCGTATATACTGTCGATAAATTCGTATCTTTGCTTCATGTTCCATATGACCGATTTTGGCACCTTCCATCCCGTACGCCTACGAGAAGAAAATGAATAAAGCTCAGCTGTGCCGGGGGTAGGAGAAGAGGTAGAACATGCTCGCCGTCAACATGAAAGCAAACCTACGTGAGATGTCCGAGACAATGGGAAGAGTCGGGTCGGAACCCTGTGGATACTCACCGGGACAGCTCCTCCACACTCAGCCTCCAGCTTTTGTTCATGTAGCAGAACCTGATGTGGTAACCAAAGTGGAGACCCTGTTTGCAATAACATGACAGAGTCATTCAACAAGAGCACTTTTTTTTGCTTCGCCAGAATTCCCACAAACCGCTGCCACGGCGCATCTTCTCTAGCGAAACTTGAGGCCTCTTCTTGAGGGAAGCCGGTCAAAAGCAAGTTTCAAGTGTAAGGAATAAATCAGAACGATGCTCCAGCTGGTACCGGCCTGACAGGCTTGCAGGTGCAGAGGATGCTGTCGATTCGCTTCTTGAACATTTTTCAAAAGCTTAGTAATAATAATAAAGGCTTTTTCTTACCATTTTTACATATGGTTTCATTTCCCAGCAGCTAATGTTGGTGTTGTCGATGATCACTGGGTGTATTTGGTCCTTCATGGCAAACCAGGCTAATTCGGTGAACATTTGAAGTGTAAAAGGTAAAACAACAATAAGTCAGGGTTAGTTCTTCATCCTTTTCCTCCTATCACACACCTGTGGAAACGTACCGTACTCCTTGTTTCTTTGGTGAGCTGTCGGGAGCAATTCTCGATCAAAGTTCTCCATGACCCCGTTTTCATTTCGGAAAAAGTCGTCGGTGCTCAATATCACTCCGTTTCCACCGTACTGCGTTTGTATTTTCCTGAAAAACATGAACAACCGCGGTTGGCTTTTCGTCGCCTCATATCCCCGACTAACCGTAACGGCGGGGGCCGCGGTGAGACCAGGACCCCCCGGGAGCCGGTGGGTAGTTGGGGGGAAAAAGGGGAAAGTGTTAACACTGTTCACCTGTGTAAAAGAAACGGATTAAGACGTTTTTAAAATGTATTCAGGACCAACCGCAGCGCAGTAAGTGAAAAAGAAAGTAAAAGAATTCGGGCGCCGTTATTTCGGAAATCCCCCCCTTCGAGCAGCGAGTCCCGAAACCGGGCGTCACCTCGCCCCAGTCGATTTCCCAGCGCCAGGTAGACCCCTCATGATGTACAGGTGGGGTCTGCGTCTCTTCATCGTCATCGTGGTCCTCGGTCAGGCTGCTGAAGCGCTCCTTCGATTGACCAGGTCCTGCGGAGTCCGCTCGTCACCTCGAACGTCCTTTTCACCTTCCTTTTCCTCCTTGTCGCCGTCAGATGTTGCGTAACATCACCAACTACATTGGCGACAACCGAGGAACCAACAAAGATCAGTCGCACGCAGTGGAGTCGCGCACCAATACTGCGCTGGTGACGCAAGAAGCGTTTTCTTTCTTTACGAAGGATGAACTCGTCACTTTTGTCAAACAGCAGCGCAGAAGTGGCCACTAAAACTGTCAAGTCCTCGTGTTTAGCGCGGGGGTCCAATGTCAGAAGATGCGATGGGGACAGAAAGACACGCAGTCTGCGGACTGTTGAAGGGGCTCCACTCTAACACCTGAACTTGGGAATCTTTACTTGCAACAAATGTAAAGTGGAAGTAATCCAAGGCCTACAAGCCAGATGTGCAGAGACAGCTGTGAAAAATGCCCAGCAGATCAGTGGGGAAAAACGACCGTATGGGATCAATAGTAACATTATGTAGGCTGGAAAAAAATAAAGCGTTTCAGTTTTCTACACCTCGCCTTCTGTTTACGGGGTTTACGCCCGGCGGATCTGCAGCGTGTCGGGGTACCGGCTGGTTTATTCTTCATTTCAGGGGCCTTGTTACAAATCGCTCCATATTTCTCTTGTCAACCAGCCCCTGCATTGTTGAAAAATACACATTAAATGTAAAATATTACTATTTTTCCTGGTTACGCTGCTGTTCAAGGTCTCATTCCCAGGGCAGCCAGGGAGGTTTACTACTTATCTGTTGCTGTCATGAGAAACTAGACTAAACTAGACTAGTTTCATCAGAATCTAACTAAAATGCCTTGGCAGAAACTAAACTTCCCACCCCCCGAACTTTGGAAAGGTCCAAAGCCCTCTTCCCGTCCCTTCCGCTTCACTGCAGATCAGTGTTTATATCTGATCATTGGTGAGAATAAAAGTTAAGTTATGACTAGACAGTAAATATCTGTGTAAATCTGTGGTCAAAAATGAATCCTTAATCTAGCGTGATGTACATTATTTTAACCCATTAGAAAAGACTCCCTCCTCTACTCATTGCTTTCTCATATTTATTCTCTAAATGAATCCTCAAAGTTCTTTTTAGAAATATATGAATAACTGCTTTTCTGTACTTAGTCTTACCCTCCTATGTATACATCAGTACATTAGGATTTGTTTTTATTTTGCCGATACCAAACACATAAGTTCTCACAACTAAAAAAACCCCCAAATTCTCAAGGTGCTGAAATCCATAAAGGGGAACTTGCAGTTCCCTGTTATCACAGTTCTGAGAAACGCTGATATGCTGAAGCCGCTGTATATTTTCTACCTGCTCTACATGTCACCTACAGAAGGGCACCGAAAGCGTCACTGTGGACACTTTTAAAGCCGTTTTGTTTTGCATCCCATATATCCGTCCGTCCGTCCGTCCGTCCGTCCGTCC
>UFQX01000641.1:0-55857 GCA_900497675.1 Arapaima gigas
GCAGCGCACGAGTGAGGGCAGCGCGTCACGCTACGGCGCAGTCAATCTCACCGCTGGCACAACCTGGAAAACAGGTATACATTAAAAAACAAAACAACAAAAGAACATCTGTTTCTTGAGCCTTACTTTGTACCTCAGTGGGATATGCATCCAGCCAGGTAACTTAATGCACTATTAACTTAGGGTAATGCACTATTTGTATTATCTGAAATGGACAGAAGACTGAAAGTCCAACAACTTGCAAGTGTCCTGCTGTCAAAGTTGCTGCGCAGACCTTTTGGGTTTAGCCTAATGAGAAAACATTATTCTACAGCAGATTTTGAACTGGCACCGTGGTAAACTCGAGTACTAAGTAAAGTATGCAGTGTGAGGTGTGCACTTGGAGATGCATACAGAGAAGCCAATTTAATAACGTCGCTGTCAAAGTTGTCCTGACTGTGTGGTATTGAACTGTCACTTTTAGTTGTATTTATTTGGACTCTGTCAGTTTGCAGTCTCTTCCAGTCACCTGAGTGAGATATTTATTTATTCCGCCGTTATTCTAGTGTCTTGCCACTTAATTTATGGTTTATGGATCAATAAAGTTTGTAAAGTTTTATCTCTCCATTTAATCCAGGAAGAGTTTATAGCTAATCAACTCTCGGGGTCTCAGGATTTCAGGATTCCCCCCCAACGTGTCACTTCACGTGCAGGACAGTTTATTCAAATCGATTGTATGAGATGACAACAGAGTCAAGAAGATCCAGATAAATTTTGACAAAGGAATGTGAGATAAATTGAAAAATGTTTGTGACGCGGGCTGATGCCTGGAGAAGGTTGTGGTGGTGTCAAGATGAGCAGTCAGTTCCAACACAACCAGCAGCTCCCAGGGGGGTCCACCAGAGACGTGGTCCCTCCTGGGGTCTCCTCTTTTGGGGACATTTTCGATAAGTTTGGCTCAGTTACAACTGTTAGTTGTATATGAAGACCTTCAACTGTGTGCTGTCAATAATTTTTTTTTTTTAACTCAACATGAAATTCTAGCTAAAGGGCTCAGTAGGAAGTGTTATTATGAATTATTCTGGTACAAACATAAGGATTTTCAGCTTTCAGTGCAATGAAAATATGATACACAGTGAGGATCGGTAAGAATGTTCAGTAGGAATATTTCCTGCTGCAGTGAGAATGTAGACTTGGCAAACAGTGAGGAAAATGACGTGTTGCTTGCTGGTGTTTTTTCGAGGAAGTACAACTGCAGTGTTGGACTGTAGTCGCGGGGAAATAAAAACTATAGCTTATCGACAAGCGGCGCAGCAGTTCAGTCGGTCGCATGTGAGTTTGACTAGGCTGTTCGCTCTGTGTCTGGGTTGGTTTCCTCCCACAGTCCAAAGATGTGTTGTTTCAGGTTAACTGGTCACTCTAAGCTGCCTGCAGTGTGTGTGTGTGTGTGTGTGTGTGTGTGTGTGTGTGTGTGAGTCACCCTGGGCTGGGCTTCTGTCCCCATCCAGGGGTATTTCATTGGCCAGTGATTCCAGGACGGGCCCTGGCCCCCTGTGACCCTGGTCAGGATTAAGTGGTTAATGACAACGGCTGGAAGATCAGCAACCTTTTTAACAAAACGTCACTTTTATTTTAACTTTCATTTCTGATGGAACACAGATTCGAGAGCTGTGACTAATGAATACAATTAAGGCTTTGCATATATTAAAATTTAATTTGCAGATTTTCTGCAGGCACTTAGTCCGACATCAGATCGTAATGGAATGAATGGATGGTTCTGCAAGCCCAATGACTATCAATAAATCCAGGTTATATTCCCAAAGTACCTTTGTTATTTGCATTCGTATGATTCTTAAATTGTGTGATGTATAGCAGCTACTGAAAGCAAGTAGTAGGATGAATAAAACACATCAATTAAGGAAACTATTTTTTACATATTGCTTTCCTAAGGAGATGCAGGTGTGCAGACCCATCCAAGCACAAGACCTGAAGATATATAGTTGTAGTTATGGAAATAAATTCATTTTCCCAAAAGCAAAGACCAGAAGCTTTTATCCAAAGTATTAACATGACATTTGCATAGCTGATGTTTTTTTTTCCCCACCCCAAAATGTTTTTCATATCTTATACTTTAACACTTAAAAATCACAATTCTGAGAACCTACAGCAAAGCTTCATTGTTAAGGTCACACCCTCGACTTCTGTGCCACATCTTCACTGCTGTGTTGTTCTGACTTTAAGGCCAAAGTGTGTGAATGGAAGAAGACTCGTCATGCCGGGGGGGTGAAGAGGCCACCGAAGCCCCCTGCCGATGTTGTCCCACACCTTTCTGTCTCTTGGCGTCTGGCCTGTGCACTGGCACAGCTCTACTTTACACCCCTGCTCGCTCATCTCCATCCGTCTGGCAAGCGCAGTAGGAAATCACCAGTGTGCCCCAAGCACAGGCTGGAGAAGCACCGTCCCTCAGTCTTGATGGCCAGGAGGACACCCCCCAAACAGGGAGCTCATGGGACCTCAAGGTAATGTGACAGGCGTCAAACCACAGCAGATACCTGCAGAAATTACATATAGAGACACAGTTTCATGCTACATAGTGCTGGGCTTCCGCTGACCCTCCAGTCCTTTCAAACGCAGTTTCCAGTAAACATGGTGCCTGTGAGACATTATGACATTTAAATATTTGACATTTAAGAGTCTTTTTCTGGTGATCAGTGTCAAAAGAGCCTAATTAAATCCGCTGTGATTCAATGGTGTGGCACGATAAAACACGGAAAAGTCCAAGGGGGTTGAAAATAGACGCCGTGCCCACACGGAAAGAATGGAACAAATTCAGCTTTTTCACTGTGGCAGTTTGTCGAATTTAGAAGGAGCAACAAGCCTTAAAGTTCAGCTGATACCGGTTTCAAAGCGACATACACGCTCACTGGCCACTTTATTAGGAATACCCGTACACCTGCTCATTCACGCAATTATCTGGTCGGCCAGTCATGTGGCAGCAGGACCGTGGACAAATTCACATGGAGGAGAACAAAGCAGACTGGTCTGAGCTGAAAGGAAGGCTGCAGTAACTCAAGTAACCATTCCTTACAACAGTGGTGAACAGAAAAACATCTCTGAAAACACGACACGTGGAACCTCGAGTCAGATGGGCTACAACAGCAGAAGACCACATCGGGTTTCACTCCTGTCAGCAAAGAACAGGAAGATGAGGCAACAGTGGACACTGGCTCCCCTGAAACTGGACTGTTGATCAGAAAAACGTCACCTTGTCTGATGAATTTCGATTTCTGCTGCACAGATAGTGGATCAGAATTTGGCACAAACGGCATGAAGACATGGACCCAACCTGCCTTGTGTCAACTGTCAAGCTGGTGGTGATGGTGCGATGGTGTGGGAAATGTTTCTTTGGCCCCCAAATACCACCTGTGTATCACAGCTACAAATTGGCCACCATTTACCCATCTTCTAATGGCTACTTCCAGCATGATAATGCTCATGTCACACAGCACAGGTCATCTCAAACTGGTTCCATGAACATGACAAAGAGTTCAGTGATCTTCAGTGGCTCCCCAGTCACCAGCTCTGAATCCAACAGCACCCTTGGGATGTGGTAGAACGGCAGACTGGCAGCATGAAAGTGCAGCTGACAAATGTGCAGCAATTATGTGATGCAGTCATGTCAACCTGGACCATAATCTGTAAGGAATGTTTCCAGAACCTTGTTGGATCCATGCCACGAAGAATTCAAGCAGTTCTGAGAGCAAAGGTGGGGGCTCCTACCAGGTATTAGAACGGTATTCCAAGTGGCCAGGGAGTGTATATTTCAGGTGTGGGTTTTAACAAATGGTTGTGTTGCCTATTTTTGAAATGAAGCTCTCAAGATAGATTTTTTTATCAAAGGGACTAGATGCTGTGAAGATGTTGCTAATGTAACAGGTGCTGAAATTACATGGGAAAATGGGGGAAAAATGGCCTCTTTTCAATAATTTGATAATTTTGCAGTTTGACAGTTTTGCATTTTTCCTTATTAACCAAAACACTTAGACTATAAAAATTATAATTGCTTTATTTGACACATGACTAGTTTGGTACCTTAGGATCGTTTGATCCAGACTTTACAGTATTTATTTTCTTTGACTTTTCTTCAGACGAAAGGGCTCAGCGGATGTAGATTCCCATAGACTTCAGAGCGGGTTGTTCAGCCGAACAGAGTCTGACTTCATGAAAGTTGTGAGAGATCAGGTAAAGAACTATGTAGGATTAGCAGATTTGAACATAAAACAGTGTGAAGGTGAAGGAAGGCATCTGGTTTCAAGCTGCTGTTCAGGAAACTTCTCTTAAACCCATTGCGAGGTGTGTGTGTGTGTGGCTTCACCTCTTGTGCCATTTATGACCACGGAGAGGAAACGGCCGCCACAATGTCAGCAGGGAAGAGAAAATGAGATCTTTCTTGTTTTTTGCTTCTATCTATTTGTTAGTGGCATAAAGAGCTACAGGTCAAAATGACCAAGGAAGAGGAGACAGAAAAGAAAAAACTTGAGCTAAAAGAGATGGATGAAGAGGAGCGTTTTAAAGAGGTCATGAGAAAACGGATGGAAAAACTGAAAATTGCCACCAAACCGTATGAGCTGCCTTATCGAGATCACAGATCCCTGTTCAGTTCAGCCATTTCAGTCCAAAATAGGCAATAAGAGCAGCAGCCGCAGGTCAGTGGAACCCGGAAACGGAGAAAAATGTCGCACAATGAACCTCGTCGTTCAGATTGTTACCCGCTTCAAATTTTGCCTTCAGTTGTATAACTGTTATTATTATTTGCGCATATATATTTTAATTCATCTTGCGATGGACTGACGTCCCGTCCAGGGTAGTGTCCCAGCTAATCAGAGGACAGGCCCTGGACCCCTGCGGGCCTGACCAGGATGCAGCAGATACTGATGATGGAGGGATGGATCTCACTTGGTTTTAACTTATGGCTGTTCCTCAGAAAGTTCAATTTATTCTTCATGTTATGTTTTACTTTGAATTTTACCTTGAACGTTTGTTCTTTGGTCTGGTGGTCTCTGCGGTATATTTGTCAGAAGGGGATCTGTGTACCTCAGACGGAAGAACATTGTGAAGTGATCAAACTTTACAGCGATCATTATTTCTGTAACTATTTTAAACGTTGTCACTTTCCCCGCAGTGGCTGCAGTAACGGAGAACGTCTATAGATGCAAACATTGGAGAGAAGCAAAACGTCAGCGAGGAAGGGATTTATTCTGTTATGCCGGAAAAAAAAACCAAACCTTGAGACAGAAAATCTTGATTATAAAATTTAAAATGATAAAACTTTTACTGTGTCTTCAAATATTTAACCCCATCTTTTATTAACTGAGAATAGGCATCTTTCAAGTTGGTTTATTTATAATTCATTTTATTTTAATAAGAAGACTTTTAAATACGGAAGCTTATATGACACATTCAGCGGCAAGCGAAACCTTATTGGCAGAATGAAGATGTTTAAATCATTTAAAGGTGTCATTTTACAGCACGCGGAGACCGACTTTCTATCCGGCCACTGTTCCTGCAGACACATGTAGGCAGTGAGGTCAGGAGGTCTGAGACGCTGGATTTAGGCTCTGGTGCCTTCAGACATGTGAGTTTCAATCCTTCTGTTGAACACGGTGCCTCTATGGGAGTATTTTGCCAAAATTCCCCGCCGGGGTGAACAAAGTCCAGCCCTTTTTAAAGCTTGTAGGCATTTTGTTGTTATTCCACTCCTTTCATGCATCTGTTTGGCGCAGCCAAGGTTGACGAACATTTGTCGGCAAATACAGACGTCTTGTGAGAACGAGGTTATCTGAGGTGAGAGCAGTGTGTAAGAAATGACATTTACCATCTGATCACTGATTAAATGATTCAATAAGTCGATTTGAACAGAACTTTCTCTGTATGAATTGATTATTTATTGACTGATTGATTGATTAATTGATTGTTGCTTCAACTACTGGTAGGTTCATGTGCAAATTTTGAGCAAGTTTGTGAAAAAAGACCAAATGCTGCCGGTATCGATAGTGCGTTTCCAAAAATACACACAATGCTCCTAAATCACATAAAAAGTGAATTAAGGCTGAGATGTTTTAGCTGCAGTTCACAGTAGAAGTTGAGCTAAAGATGAGATTATATAGGCAACTGTGGGCAAAACAGCCAAGGCTGAAAGGATCAAAATTAGAGCGTGGAGTGAATGTTTTACCCTTATCTGCAGTGATTTGCCAGGGATGATGATATTAAGGCTTGATGGTAAAAAAAAAAAAAGATTCCTTGGTTAAATATTCACTTTGTTCCCATCAGAACAAATGAGTAGATTTTAAACTCTGCTTGGGGGTCCAGTTGCTCCTAAAAGCCTTTTGCCCACTATTAATGTGGCGTCTCGCACGGCCGGGGCTGGAGAACAGGGGGGTTGCGCAGGGTCACTCCACCAAAACAATGTGTTGATACGCACTCCGGCTCTACTATTCCATCCCATTTCCAGCTGATCCAGTCGGGTATCAAAAGTCCCAGTGTATAAACAGCTTTAACTTCAAAAAATTTTTTGATGGTTTTGGCAGTTTAACTTCCCTTTGACCTTAAAGGGTTTGAACACAGATTTACAGAAAGTGTCTGCATTGGTACCGAGGTCCTGGTCGAATCAAAACTAGTCAAAAATCAATTTGAGACACTAACTGCTGAGCAGCAGGTTGGTGACTGGTTACAGCTCAGGCTTCTGCACCTGAAGGACTTGGGTTTGAATGATGGTCTCGTTCCCTCTATGAAACGCTTTGGTCGAGAGAGGAAAAATGACTCGCGTGGAAGTGGGTTAATGTGTTTAAGTAGCTTAACGCTTTAAACGGCTTCAGAGAAAAGTATCGAATAAATAATTACTTATTATTGTGTACAAATGAAAGTCAAACCTGTGTGGTTCGTCTAGCTGATGAGCGGTACGGAATCTGGTCACTTAGGGTTACCTGCGCTGGTTGCTATAACAACGTGGCGTGAAACCGAGTACCTGAGGAAGCGGTGTGGTAGTTGTGGGAAAACCGTGGTAAAACCCCAGCTGTACCCCGTCCTTCAGGGCTCAGCTCCAGACCGGCACAGTGGAGAAATGGATGGAAAACAACTGAAATGTTGGCACAGAAACAGAGAAAAATTTTTCAGAACTTGTTTGCCTTTGTTGAGGTGCGGTTTGCGTCACATTATTTTTACCACCAAATGAAGACCATGCTTGTCACTGAGAGGCTGTTTAAGAACCAACCGCAGGTGTCGCACATTTCTATTTATTTATTTATTTTTACATGTCGGCACAGAGTGCAATGAGCTCAGCGTCTCCCTCGCTGAGGGGGGTCGGATGGAGCGGATCTCCTCGTACAAACGAGCACAGCCGCACGACGAAAGACTTCGCGCCAACGCCGCGAGATCCCGCGCCCTCGTGCGACCGCGTGATTAGCGGACGCGCGCGTGCGCTCTTACTCAGGCGACCCCGACACGGACTGGAGGTTTTGTCTGCAAACACACGGAAAACGCAAAAAATGGAGAAAGGAGGCTGAAACGGAGCCTTTTAGGAAACTACACTCCCGACTTCGAGGTAAATCCGCAAATCTGAGTCAGTTCCGGGGGGGGGTCGGCGAGTAAAGCGAGCTTTCTAGTCAGGTTCTTCAGAGGAATGAGAGGAGTGTCACTGCTGACCTGCGACCCCCAGGGCCCCCCATCACACCAGTTCAGTGCTACAGACAGTTCCAACACTTTTATATCATCACAGACACGGTGTTGGACGGTAGACCGTATGGCTGCCGGTCGTGACTGACGACGCGTTTGCGTCCGGTGAACGTTGACGGAGGGAGATGTTCTTGCCAGGCCAGTACTGACATACATGTGGGGAGTTTTTTGTTTTCATTTTAAAGTCACTGTATAAAGTAAAAATAACTGATGGCTCCATCGATCAGTCACAAAAACCACGTGGTATTAGCGTGTATAAAACGAAACATCCCAAGCGTCTGGTGATGTGGCTGCTCTGCATCTGCACGACATCCTTCATCTGAAAAGGTGTTTTCCTTGCAGTTCGCTGCCCCTTCTCTAAGATCACTGCTTTCAGCAGGCATACGAGGCAACGGCTGGACTCGCTCGCTTTAATTCACTCATCACCTTCCTCTGTGGGCGAAACGTCCCGTCTGTGGCGTTGGGGACATCTTGGCCAGCATTGGCGTTTGAGGGACAGTCGCAGCACGAGAGACGCCCCGTTTCAGTTGAAGGCGTTTCCTGGGAAGGTCTCCCGAATCAGTGAGGCCTGAGAAGTGAGTGAGTGAATAAGTAAATATATAAAAGTAAGACCGACGAGAGCAGATAGATTGCAGAAGATGGTTTGACTTGTGTGACGCAGGAGCAGCAAGACGGGCGGATGATTACTGCCATAAATCACGCTGTCGGACGTGGCCGTGGAGCCGGTCGCTGTCATGAGCAAAAGGCGTCTCGTGTTAACCGTTCGGCAACAACAGCTGCGCTCCGCAAGGTTCTCCAGCTCGACGGCTTTCGTACGGATTCCTACGTGCGTCGACGTCTGTCGAGCTTTCCGACCAGTTTTCTCTTAGCGGCTTATCTGACTGAGAAAGCTTAAAAGTACAGTGTGGTTTGAGCCACAAGTTTGTTGTTGTTTTGTCGATGGAGGACCTCTTAGGTGTGTTAAGACCATCGTTGATTTGGAGCCACCTTAGAGGCCCGATGGATTCAATCTCGATAACCAGCGTTTGCTGGTCAGCGTTGTTATTGATGTTCAAATGTCTCTGCTCGTTGTTGTTCCACTGATTTCATTTTACTGCCAGCAAGTTGTAAGCAGCAGCCCCTGGAAACCACAGGGTTGAGAGACTCAAAATGCAATTTTGTGTGGTGCAGAAGATGCCAGGAGAAGGAGCGGGATACAGACCAGTCGTGCATTTGTGGTGACGACGTCTTTGAGTCTCTGCAGCATGTTGACTATTAACCTGTTTATTGATTTATATCAGACGAAACTGGATGTTTCTACGTCGTTTTGATGTCCATAACATCAGTACAGTTTTCTCCTTTCTGTACAGAAGACCAGATATTCAGCAGAGGAAGGGAGGATATATTATGTACGGCTCATTTATCAATTACCTTCATTTCATCTCTTTTAACATTAATAATCACCAGTAGGAAGCGGCTGCCATTTAAGGAGGCGCTAATTATTTTCCTCCCTTTGAAATTCATTTAATGTTAATTTTTTTTTTTTGCTGATATCCAACTGCTGGGAGATAAAAATGCGGTATATTTTATACGCTAATGATTTTGTTCTTCCGCTTCCTTCGAAGCGGAAGCAACAAGTCGTACATCTTTTTTTCCCCACTCAAATTTGGTGTCTTTTTTAACCTTGTCAATACCTGCAAAGCCCACGGGGACAATGTCATCACGTGTCTCGTATTGGTTTGTGATCCTATTAAAAACGACAGAATTTACACCCTTCCGCAGCGCAGTCCATTCTTGGTCATAAACATATTTAGTATTAATTTAAAGGGGAAAAATTGTGTTCCAGAGCCATAAAAGGTTCACCTCATTTGTCTTTAAATTTCATGAAATTCCTGCCTTTTTAAACAGTGAAAATATCCAGTGCAGATTCAGGACCTCACCGGAACTCGGGCTTAAGAGCTGTGTGTTTAAAACCCAGGCTGCTGAACTGTTTAGCTGTGGGTTCGAATCCTGGTCGGTTTACACGTTTCAGGTTAACTCATCTAAATCGTTTTTACCGTGTGGACTGAGTGGTGTGGTGTCCCGTCTGGCCTGTAGGTTCGTTGCCCGGTGCCCAGAGAGCCTGACCGGACAAAGCAGAGGAGGACAATAAATGGCTCCAAATTGCTCACATTGCTACAAAACACTTACTTGCTCCTTTTTCTGTCCCAGTTTTCATCCTTCAATTCTTTCTCTTTTTATCGGGCGGCAAAGCAAGCAGCTCGCAGCTCTGGGGCTGTGGTTCAAATCGGGTTTATATAGAGTTTGCATATTATCACCGACGTCCGTCTGGGCTTCCTTCAGGTGCTTCGTATTTCCTCTCGGTTGAAACGCGTTGCAGGTGGAACGTTGGCTACAAACTGGCCTCAGAGTTAAGCAACCGAGGCCCCCGGTGCCCACACCTCGCTTTGGGGTGAGAAGCACCCGCGTGCCAGTCATCCGTGCAGAACAAAGACTGAGATTTACAGATGTGCAAATAAGTGCCACAAAATGTAAGAAATTTCTGACTGGTGTCCCGATCACATCTTTTCTTCTTTATCCAGAAACTTCTTTTGAAGGTGCCGCGTAGAGATTGACACTAGTAGCTCACGATATATATTATCGTAAATACTCATAAGTGCTCATAATCCCTATTAGCTGAGCTTTTTATTATTTCTTATGAAAGACTGACACTCCCTGTTATCTGAATTCTGTGCTTCACTTTAAGATTCACGGCTCTCCTTGGCTGCTGTTCAAGACGTCTCGGCATTTTTGCGGAAGGAAGTCGCAGGACTCGCCGGGAGGTGGCCGCGTCGCACGACGGCCCAGATGTCTGTGTGGGAGGAGCCCCTTGAGGTCACTGAGGCTGCTTTTCTTAACTGAACTTTCTTTTGTTGCAAGACGTTTCTCGCGAGCCAGCAGCTCGGTACACGAGGGAAGACGTTGTGCAGCATCGTTGTGGCCTTTTATTTTACTGCACAGCAGCATGCAGTGGTTCGATGGAAATGAACTTGCTGGGACCAACAGAGGTACCACAACATGTAAAAACGGGGTACGTGTGGTGTAAATGTCTTAAATCGCTTAGTTTGCACACGTTGTACAGCGGTAGTGGAAGCTCCTGTTATGTCTCCGGGGTTCCGAGGAGGTAGAAACTATCAGCGACACCCACTAAGATAGCAGAAAACTGATTCCAGATGTTTGGGAGGATCTCCCACGGAGTGTATGGACCAAATGTAATGCTTGTCACCCTGTAGAGTGTTACCCCTGTATAGAAGAACAGCAAAGGAAACATTTTTAGAAAACAGTGCAATGGGTTTTCCAACGCTACCAAGAAAAGCTAAAAACAAAGAACACCTGAACTACTTGGCCTCCATCCCTGTGGAAAATTATCAAATGTCAGCTAGAAGAAGAGAAAAGGAGGATGGCAGCAACAGTGATGCAAAACCACGTACATTTCACTGTGGTCTGCTGGCATTTACAGCATTTTTACTCCTAGGTCCTAAAGGGACCTATAAGCAAAACGTTTATCAAACGTACGGTGGTGCTGGGAAAGATGTGAACCCTTTAAAATTTTCTGAATTTCTACATAAATTTGAGCTAAAATGGGACCAGATCTTTGTCCAAGTCATAGAAATAGAAAAGACAGCGTTATCGGCTGATCTTCATCAGTCCAGTACGTTGACCTGGAGGAATTTTGGGTTCTTTCCATCTTGCAGAACTGCTTCAGCTCAGTGAGATCGGTGGGATTTCTTGCCTGCTGCAGGCGATGTTTTGACTGGATTTAGACCTCGACTTTCGCTCGTTCCGAAACTTGAAATTTGTTCCGCTTCGTCTATTCTTTGGTGGACCCACTGGAGTGTTCAGGGTTGTCTTCTTGCTGCACCCCCACCTTCTGCTGAGCTTCAGTTCGCAGACAGTTACACTTAGGTTCTCCTGCAGAATCTACTGGAACAACCCAAAATTCATGGTTCTGTCAACAATGGGCAGCTGCTCCAGTCCTGTAGCAGCCAAACAGGCCCAAACTATAATCCTGCCACCCCCATCTTTCACAGCTGGGATTAGGTTCTTGTGTTGGTTTTCACCAAACATAACATGTCCCATTTAAGCCAGAAAGGTCTATTTTTGACTCATCTGTCTACAAAACGTTCTTCCAGTAGCCTTGTGGCTCATCGAGGTGGTCTTCAGCAGTCTTTAAATGGGCGGGAAAGTTCTTCTTGGACAGCAGTTGGTGGGATGGGATCACGTTTAGGCCAAATTTACGCGAATGAGACTCTCCGGCAGCGCTGGATCGAACGGTGCGGGTCGTATCGTGTCGGTGTAGAAGCCCCACCGCCTCCTCTCTTCTGCGCCAAGGCGCCGACGACCGGATTCTCCGCTCGGCCGTTGACGGCCAGGCGTACGGGGCCGGCGTTCCGCTCCCAGCCGCCGCCTAACTTAAATACGGCGCTACGGGGTGACCTGAGCTCTGCCCGAGACTGCAGGGAAACGGTGTGTAATTCACGCACTTTCTCAACCTTCGCCGCCGCGTCGTCTCTATTGTAACATAACCTCCTTTAAACGGGCAGCCGGCAGTTTCGTGGCCTGTGGTAGTTACACCGAACGCGTGTGAAACGGCTCATTTGCACGAGGTTTGAGTGTCACTAGGCTACAGCGCCTTCAACTATCCTTCAGCATCCGTTCTTCAGTGAGGAACTCGGTTACACGGTGTATTTATGACCAAGCTGCGTTTATAGTACATTAAACAAGTGAGGTCATCGGCGACGGCGTCCACCGACTGATCTTTCGCTGATGGTCGCCGTACAGAACACCCAAAAAACATACCGTTCAATTTATTTCTCCCATTGTATTACATTAAAACCAAGATTTAGAAAATTCTGCAGGGAAAAAAAGTCACAATTGGTAGAGAGACACACAAAACAACCCAAACTCTCCATATTTGCAGTTTTGCAGAGACAACATAACAGGCACAGAAATATTGTTTTAACATACATTCATCACGAAGGAGCTTCTCCGAGTGACAAAGAAACGAATCATGAGGGGATTAACGGGGTGGGCTGGGGGGTGACAGTATTGCTAAAGCTGGTGGCACAAGACTTGCGCGGTGTCCTGCGATGACACACACACACACGCGCAGCAGAAACACGCGAGACGTGTCGCAGGTCCCGCTGGAGATGGAGGATCTGTCACAGCTTCTCATGTACGACTGAGCTGATAAGGGGACGATGAGGAAACGCTTAAAGGGGGCAGACAAGCAGATTAACAACCAAAAATCAATTTACACAGCGCACAACATTTAATGATGGGAGAAAGCGATTAACTGCTGCCGTAGCTGCGGAGAATCGGGAAACGCACTCGCCGACACTGTTGTATCGAGCGCAATTCTCATCGCTACGCGAGATGCTGCATAACGCGCCGCCGAAAACAGCTGTGCTGTAACAGTCGAGACACCAGAGCTCCTCAACTGCGACACGTTCATCCACGTAGTGACACATCGTGACTACCGTACTGTGAAGACATCAGTTACATCACAAGCAACTTTGACTGAACTGGTCACACAACATATTCGATCTCAGAAGGAATCTGCAACTTAAAAGGCAACTCGGCTCAAAAGTCAAACCACGGCCTTAAGCATCACACGCTATTTAAAAAAAATCAACGTACAACATATAACCCCGGCGTGAAGGACAGGATCTCAGAGTGTGCATAGAGCATGGCAGCGGCGGCCGGGCCGAGATATTCGGTCACGCGCCGGCTGTGGCCGGCGAGCGACACCGATGCCACAGGACAGTATTTCGCACTTGCTAAGGCAGCCTGACCGGACCCGCTTGTGGCGTACAGACGAAGCCCCCCCGTAAAAGTGTGTGGACGAGACGAAAGACGAAGCGAGGCGATACCCGGGAACTCGGCGGATGCGGCGGAGCCTTCGAAAGCCGAGCAGAAACGCGCGTCACCGATTCTGAGACGAGAGCGCGAAGCTTCGCCGCCAACGCGGGACAAGCGACACGCTGGTGACCTTTGGCATCTTATTTCCTACACGGTCATTTAAACGGCTAAAGCGTTTGCCAGCTCCACGTGCCAGCGGGCCTCCGCGTCGGCCGATAAGCGGCGACGCGCATCTGCCGGGCGGCGGCTCCGGCGCCGCGGCCGCTTTGCTCTCGGCGAAATTAGGTGCCAGATGCCCGCGACGCGGCAGTTACAGGTAAGGCAGAACACGGCGGCATAGTTAGTTTCAGTGCACTTCTCTCTCTTCCCAAGTTCATCACGGTTCCTCCTCATCCACCAGAATCACACGGCGGCGGCACAAGCATTAAAGACGGAAAAGACGTCGGAGAGGATTATTTCGGTACGACGAGACGACGTCTGATATTTTGTTGACAGCCATCGTGGAGCCGGCGGTAAGGCTGCTAACGTACGAGTGAAGCTCTTATGGTCGGAAAACTGATTTTCAGGGTGTGGATACGGTCACGTGAAAATCTAGACATCAGCAGTGGATTTTTTTGTTTTGTTGTTTACCGTTTCTGATAGATTGTTGCATTATGCAGTAATTACTGTCATCGGGTTTAATTGTGTCGGTTGATTCAAACAGCGGTGAGCAGTAGAGAGAAGGGCAGTAAACATACATTGATTTTTCTGTGCCAAACCGTCAGAAATGCCAGTGAGCAACACGATGCTCTTACATCACCGCAGGTCCAAATTCTTGTGTAACAACTTGAAATACTGTTCATTTCTTGGAAAAACACAAACTATGGTTGTTAATTTCACATCCAGATATATATTAGCCCATTGAATTTATTACATCCTACGCAAAGAAACCAACATTCTACAGCCCCCCCCCCTTGCGTAAGAGTTTCTTCATTTCTATTAAGGGACAGACGTTTTACAGTCGCCTCCCTTTAGCTCGCTTGCTTTCCCACCAACTGCCACGTGCACCTGATTTCACGAGCTGTGTAAATCAACAACTGGACTGTGGTCATATATTAGGAGGTCAAAAAAACAGACCCATAACATTAATGTGATCACACATTAACAGCTGCATTCAGTTTCACTGACAACATACTGCTTTTGGAACGTTGGACTCCACTGAAAAACAAAGACCGTTACATAAAAGATTAATTAGGAAAATTGAAAAATAAGGCACATTTGCACGTTTCACATAATAACTTTGGAATTCTTTTTTTGTTGTTTTAAATCCAGCTTGCTTCGCACAACCTTTCGTTGTTTATCGTGACAAAATCCCAGTCCACAGGTTTCGGAGACAGATCTATTCACAAACTCGGTAACCTTTAATCCCACCGTTTTTAACCACTCTGGGAAAACGAGTTATTCTCCAGCACAGCGAAGTTCCTGTTAAGTGAAATCTAAACATTTGCAAAAGGATGGCACCTGAGACTGTGTCTGAAAAGGGGAGTTTGTACAAATTTCTATTGCACTTGAATTTGAACTTCAGGAGCACGATGGAAAATGCCGTCTGTGTCATCGTCAATGCATCCAAAGGTACAGCCTCGTGGCGACGGCAACATTGATAACTAGAGCGGAGACAAGAATGCAAAGACGCTCCTGGGATGCGACGCACTTGGACGGGGTTTGCGGGGCTTATCTGAGCCGCACGCGGTAGGTGCTTATCTCCATGGGCTTCAGCTGGATTTCTTCCTCACTGTGGCCACCATCTAATGTGTGCATCAGGGACAGCGATGCTGGTGTGATGCTCTGGACCCTCACCTCACTGAACATCTTCTCCATAGGAAGCTTCCAAAACACAAAACACACACGTTATTTAAAAAAGTCCTAAAGCAAAAAGAACAAATTTACAGTGTAGTTAAAAAAAAGTTTTATCCCGAATGTTTTGCTCCCCAAGGACCATCTGAATGTGTAGCCAAACCAATTTGCCCCCCCCCCAAACTTACAAATGCACAACATACTAAATGTTCATTTGATATAGACTGAGTAATAAATTCTCAGAAGTGTTTGCTTCTTTCTGAATCACCCTGTACAATATCAGTATTTTGTGATGTACAGATGTTGATTTGGGCATTTTTCTTCTGCACGGGGAACAAGACTATACATTTACTGCCAATGCTAAACCGTAAGGTTTAAATAAATTCTTGCAGCATAAAGAGTGTGCAAATATTCCTGCAGAAGGAAAAACGGTTGAGAGGTAGTCATGATAAAACTTCACTAATGATGTGCTTGAAGGATATCATTCTGTACACATACTGCAGCCCAAAGCCTTCGTTCAGGATTCAAATGCTACAGCTCATCTAACAGACTTCTTAATTTGTTCAAAAAAAAAAAAGAAAGAAAGAAAATCCTCCAGTTGGACCTGTACCAAAGGGCCGGCAAACTACTAGTTTTGATGACACTATGCAGGAAGCACAAAGCAAACAGTTACTTCTTTCGGTTCAAACGGGCGACTGAGCGCTGGCTCACCTTTCCGTGTGTGGTGCTGCACAGAAGACCCGTGTTCTTGTTGGAGAACTCGCAGTCAAACCCTCTTCTGTGCAGAATCAATGCCGCCTCATCCGACGGGCCGGGCCCCTCCTTTGAGCAAAGGAATGATGAGAAACAGCCTTAGAGAAAACAGACACGCCTGTGTTTGGCGGCCCGGCTGCCGACAGTGGCGCGCTTGTGAGCTCTGCTCTTTCAGGGCTCAGCTGCAGCCTCGACCTCTTTCACAGACGGCCGAGAGTCAAAGGGACGGGTTTACTGCGGTTCACTCATCTAACAACTACCTATCTGGAGTTTTGCTTTTTGAAGCACTCGGCAGTTCAAAAACTCTCTGCTTATTTAAGCTGCTACTCCAAAAAAAAAAAAAGCTCAGAAGTTTTGTTCTAATTTGGCTCCCGTTGCACGGCTCTGAAGAACAGAGAAAGTTCATCCACATTTTATAATATGGTGCAGCTTCGTAAGGAGAACTGAGCAAATCGCAATGGAGCTGAAACACTGTAACAAATTAAATAACTTGTTTTGCGTCACACAGTAAAAAGAAAAACAGCCGTAACAAACTTACAGACCAAAAATGAAACCCATGAGACCCACCGTAATTATTAGGGTTGCTAACATCAACAAGGCAGAGAGGTTTCGCTGGACAACTATGCTCTTCCGGACACACCGGACGGCTTCAAACCTGCTCAGCACATCACGCACACGGCGCAGGTTTGCAGAGGATCACCTTGGCCTGGATGGTACGCAGGTTCACCAGGTGAACGTCGCAGGGCAGCGGTGACTCCAGGGGGCTGAAGGGAGCCAGAGTCAAAGAGTCGTAATTTGGGCTGACCACCATGGGAATGAGAGGATGATTCAGGTACATCGAGGTGATGTGGCTCAGCAGAGAGGGGTAGCTCCACCGGGGCTGCGGTTGCTCAGCCTGGCACACCGAGCACAAAACGGAGGTTAAGGACATGAGCTCCTCCTCATAAACCCTTGGAGGCAATAAAGTTGCAGGTCCCCCACTACTAGTTTTTATATTAGATGACAAAGTATAATAAAAACACCACAACTGCCCTTTAAAAATCGATCTGCAGCTCTGAATTACAAAACATTTTAGAGGAAGTGCAACTGCCGAGAGACCTGAGAATAGACAGGATGAAGTTCGCGTCACTTTTTGCGGCTCGTGGAGGAACGTAATAGGTTTGTGGTGCACATTAGAAAATATCAAAATTGATATGTTTATTAACCTAATCAGAATGACATTTAATATGGATAAACGTTAAAAGGGCAAGCTGAAGCAACACGTGGGTAACTGACAGTGCGTTCCGGACGTGCTATCTTTCAGCGTGAGGCAGACCCCCTCCGACCTGCTGCTCATGTGAGTTTTTTGGAACTACTTACAGCAACGGTCCAGATAATTTACAAAAGAAGTAAAATTCCTCAACTGACTAACCAGAACGAAACATTACACTCAGAGACGCACAATGATATCGGCAATATATCCATAATAACTGTAATTGTTTAGTTTTTTCGGCATTGAGCTCATCCTTAGATTTGACCGATAATTAAAACCAACATTTGATGACACAATTATTACGTTCCGAAGGGCAGAACGCTTAGACGACGTTTAGGAAAAGAGAAACCTGCAAGGAGACAGAGATGCGCTTGTTTGTCCAATAAATAAATAAATAATTTTTTTTTTTTTTTTTTTTTTTTTTTTTAAAAAGCCCTTTATGCTAAAAAACAATGATGCGCTTGCTGAAAAAAGGTTAGTGTTATTAGGTGGCGTTGTGTCTTTATCAACGTACTGGGTACACTTTGGTTACATTTTTCCCCATCAAAATGAAAGCGAAAAGTGCAGCATTTAAGGCTACAGCCAGCAAATCCATTTCCTATTTAAGGATCAGGTAGCCAAATGTGGTTCGGCAGATGCCGTTTATTTTAATGGTGTGACAAACTGAAATGCTACACAAACAAATGTTAACATTTGTCTGCGATTCTCATCCAGGAAGATCTAGGCCTGTTTTCCTCCGTATTTTATAAATGTGTATAACGGTACCGGTATGGCTGCAGAATTCTCTCATTAGTTACACCCAGTCTATTATTCCACATCAACCAAAATGTTATTTACACAATAGCACATTTGTTGCACAGCTATAAAAAAACAACAAAAGCTTTTTTTAATTAGGTGGGAAACGACGACAACCTGATGATAATTAGAATGTTAACTTGTCTATTGATATTTCATATCACACACTTCTTTGCCTGTCTCCCAAAACAATTTTCATCGCAATTTAACACGCTCTTACACCGATTCTTAGAAAGGACTATCGGCTGTGTAATTTCGGGCTAATGCATTCACGTTACGGTTAAAGAATGCTTTGCTCTGTGGAGGAAAACACGATACGGGTTCACAGGTACCGTCTACCTCGTCTGGTTTGCTCCTCTTCTCCAGCAGGAGACGGAATGAGTTTGCCGTGATCTTGTTGTCCTGCACGCCCTGCCCCAGCCCACGATTATCGTCCTGCATGAGCCGGCGGTCCATGATGACCTCCAACTGACCTGTGAGGAAGAATCGGAGAAGCTACTGACCCGTGCCACACAATCCCGCAGCCCAGCGGTGCGGTCACAGACTGAGCACTTCTGTTAGACTATCATTCTCCTTGTCTTAAAGCTTTAATCAAGGTTCAACTCAAAAAAGCATCAAAAACATGTTCAAGTCTAATTTCGTTTTCTCTGCTTCAAAACTATCATCTCACAAGTGTTAATTGTGCCGCTAAACAATAAATCTAAACAAGAGAAGCTTAAATGTGTCTCCTTGGTTTAACCCAAGAAGGATGTACCCCAGTGTTCTCTCTGAGCTTTCACATTCGTGGAAAAGCCACACGGGATGCATCCACTATTGATTTTCTGAGCACAGCGCTCAATCAACTGAGAAAATTATGGCTCTTGAGGTACGAAGGTAGTTTGCGCCTCCTGTCCAGCATTCTAATAGGGCAAATGAATTTAAATTGGAGAAAAAAAAAAGATTTGTTAGAATTAAAACCAAGCTTGACTTTTATTTAACACACAAATATTTCATTTTGATGTATGCAGCCAGCAAAGGGTTCACACCCACCAGATTTCAAGCTGGACACGCCAAGGGATTGAGCAGTGAGCAAGGTGAGCCGGACCCCGGGCTCCTGGATGTAGGCCATGGTGGTCATCGGGTAGAAGTTTGCCTGGAGGGGCACTTTTGCCATGGTTCTTCTGGGCTGGATCTGTAAGTGAGAATTAAGAACTAAGGGGTTTGTAAAAAAAAAAAAAACAAAACAAAAACAAAAAAAACAAAAAAAAACAAAAGGTGGGAATGAAAGACACAAAATGTGTCATTAAATGACATCCTGGAAGGTGCGTTTAATGATGATGGTTAAGACGCTCTAATCCTTCATACCTGGCACAGAAATGGTTAAAGGAAGAAGCGGCGAAGAAGTTGAGATCTGAAGTTAAAATGTGCACGACTGATGCAACGCACCGTTTCCTAAGAGAAACTAATTACCATTGATTACAGTAGATCTTTTCTAATCCTTCAAAGCAAGTCCAGAAAGCCAACTTGCAAATGAAGAGCTTCCTTTTGAGGGAAGGCGGGTGCAGCACTCTTTCCAGCAGCAATGTGCAGTGAATCATACTGGCACTGAAACTCGCCTCAAGGCAAAATCTTCTGTAGACTCAAACTAATCTTGTTATTCATTTTACTCTTTTCTCCCATGTTTATGAATGTAACAATCTCATCTTCATGGGTTTTCAGAACCATTCACTTTCAGTTTCCGATTAATTTTTCAAATTACGAACAAGAAGGAAAGACAGCAGAGTCACGGAAGAGATTTCAAATGGTGAAAATGGTCATTTTGAAGAGTTAGTTTAATATTTAATAAGGTAAATATATTGCATGAATAAATTTATTGCAAATGGCACAAACAGTTTTACTGTATTTCCTAACTAAGCAGCTTGATTTTACTACACTGAAATGTCAGATTAATGCGTCTATTGTGCGCGTCTGTATTTTAAGCTCCGATTTTGCCTGGATAATAAATAAGCAACATATTGCATTAAGCACCAACAAATTTAACTTCTGTTCTCCATCAAAGCTTTATGTGGTTCAAAAAATTAAAATACCCGCAATTTTGCTGTTTGGTCAGTGAACTGTGGGAGACAAAGAAACTCATCCATTAAATTACTTGGGAGTAGTTCAAGTGGTACATCTGGAGTTTGAGTAATTTCAAATTTAACGGAATAATATTTTCCCTTCCTATAAAATCATATGCCTGGGGAGGGGGGGGGGACAAAACAAACAAACAAAAAAAATGGTTGTCACAATGTAAAATATTTACTTTGTAACAGATGCTTCTATCCAAAGTGAATCAATGTTTTACTAGAGCAATTTAGTAAGAATGTGTTCAAGGATATAAATGCAGGACTATGACCTGAACCAGAGTCCCTCGGGTTACAAGCCCATGACCCTCCCCACCGTGACAGCAGCTGCTAAATTAAATAACCTGATTCTCCTCAGCTTTTTGACCAAATGCATAGAAAACATTCAATTAATAAGTAGCTGATGTCTTTCCTTATTGTTCAGCATGGGGGGGGGGTAAATGCTCACATTTCCCATCATGACTGCAAAATTCAACACTTTTTTGTAGTGTTTATACATCAATGCAAAAAGATTAGATTTTAATTAAAACCTTTCCACTAAATACTAAATAAATATCCTTGCATACACCTGGGAGAATAATCAATATAATAAATTGTGTCTAGGAAATGATCAATGTTCTTACTTAAATTGTAAATACAGCAGACGTGAAATTTAGCAGAGGAAAGAAGTTGTGACTATAAATTAAAACTAGTCACATCATATCAGGTCTGACAGTGGAACATAGAGCAGAGCATCATTTTGGCTCAGTTCTCACATTCAGAAAATACCTGTTTCATAGCAATAATGCGAATAAATAGGGGCTTTTTAGTACAATTGGTCATAATTAAAAAAAAAAAAAAAAAAACCCCATCAGAAAGCCAATGGGGTCTGGGCTGCTTTTTACAAGCCTGCACGCTGACAACACAATCCATTCATGTAAAAAGTAGCATTAGGAATCAATAAAAGAAAAGGCCTTTTTGCTACTCATTTAAGAATGAAGATCTCCTGCTGCCTCACCCTCTCTGTCTGAGAGATTAATCTTTCCACTGCAGTCGAGCTACATTGTGATTATTCGGTAACTTTGCCAAATACAGCTTTGCCTTTTTTCTCCCCTCCTGTGAAGTCCAGCCACCGCTCCACAGGCTCGGAGGATTATCGGTTTAATTCCAAATTCCCAGCATTACGTTCACACATGGGGGGGGGCAGAGACAGAGATGGAGGTACAGAGGAGAGAGAAGTGCATGTAAACAGTCAATTACAAAAACACCACTCAGAATCATGGGTTATCATATTTCCTTCCCCTGTGGTGCAGCGTTACTTCAAATCTGCTTTTGTTCTGCTGCTCAAATGTTAAGGATAGTTGTGCAAACTGAGAATTTCTCATTTGTTAACTGCGAACCACAGGTGGTTGGAAGGGTGCTGCACAGTACATGAAATTAGTTTTCACATTTTTGCCTCCATCTGACCCAGAGGACATGCTTAAGGATTAAATATACAGAGATCGGTTTCATACTACATAGAGTAGTCTTGCCTTGCTATAATTTAGACTTTCATTTTCACTCTTTTCGAGATCTGAGGGTTGGATCCAATTTTCAGCGTTCAAATGTTTGGAGCTTTGGGAAATCCAAAAAAAAAAAAAAAAAAAAAAAAAAAAAAAAAAAAAAAAAAAAAAAAAAAAANGGGGTTTTGGGAAAACCAAAAAAAAAAAAAAAAAAAAAAAAAAAAAAAAAAAGAGAGTAAAACCTGTATTGATTAAGAACCAAGAATTTTAAGCCCTGGAACAAAACTAATCTTCCTTCAGAGCAACTGACACACAGAGAAGAAACACAGTTGTGAGATTTCAACGTTATTAATAGTTTTAATGGGTACGAGGCACCCGCAGAAGATGTGCGCATGCTGCATTCATTTACACGAATTAAACTGAGCACACAATATAGTAGAAATAGGTAGGCACTACAGATCAGTTTTTCGTTACTTTAAAATCACTTTAACACAAGTCAGCAGGTGGCACTAGTTCTGCTAACTGGTCAACATCCAGCACCTTCAGTAATTTCAGCTATGACTGAAGATCTGCCCATTACTATTAAACATAACAATAATATGTGTGGATCAGGTCCAGTTTGGGGTTTAAGTTAAAATGCTTCATTACTAACAGTAGAAACACTACAGACGTAGGGACTTAAAAACATAGGGACAGCATTGCAGCCAGGTTGTATAGGGATATATAACACCTCGACGTCTGTTTGAGAAGCCTTGTCCCTGTTGCGTTTGCAGCAGAAAATCAATACAAAAAAGGCACCGTGTGAGGTCAAGAATTCTGGAAGACAATCAAATGTATTAGTGCTGAAACCAAAGCTTGGATCCATCCATATAAACTCAGTTTTAGAGGATTGAAAAGTATCTTTCAGAAGAATTGGACAGGCTCAATAAATCTTTGGGCTCTGAATCGAAAATATCTGAATGGAAGATGAGGAAACCAAACATGAAGCCTTACTGTTTGTGCCATAATCCACACAGATATGTGAAGTTTATAGTAAAATGATTATTGTGCACTCAGCAGGGACAAGAAGCAATATTTCTGTAATACTGTACACCACTTGGCGCTGAAATGCAACATCACATTTACTTTTACTGTTCTTCTGTCCAGATGTAATAGGACCATTTCCATAGTTTTCAGAGTGAATGTGAGGGGAGAAAATCTATTAGAAAGAAAACAATAAAAAAGGGCAGGTAGAGGGAGGGAGGCAACTCAAAGAGTGGTTTACCTGGAAACCATTGAGGTCTGTGAAAAATCGATCGTTGCTGTTCAGGTCTGATGTTATCCTCATCGCAATTTCACGGTTGAACTCCCCTCTTATATCCACTGTATTGGAGATCTCCACAGACTGGCCTTCTATGCCTAAAGCAGCATTGGAATAATAACTCAATTAGAGGAGTAACGCAATGCTACTAGCTCTCTTTTTATATTGTTTAGGTACCCTGTTTGTTTATTCTTCCGGTTCATATTTCAATAGCTTCACAGATATCCTGATGAGTTTGCAGTCAACTCTGTTTGGGGGGAGGGCGGTATTTCTACAAAATTAGCATATTATGATAGAATATATTAAAAATATTGCACGCACCTTACTAGAAAACTAATAAAATAAATATTGCAACAAACCATAATCCCGATTCTAGCCTTTTCACCTCTACAATTATGTACAGAACAAAATACAATTAGGTCAAATGATAAAAGTATTACTTTTTTTTTTTTTTTTTAATCGCACAAATCTTGGCTATTGGTACACCACCAATGAGCACAATGAGATAACCAATTGTTCTGCTGAAGAAAAGATAATCATCATTTATCATATAGAAACGAGCGCATACATTCCAGTTACATTAATGTAATAATATTTTGTGGATATTCCATCACTTGAATGTTTTGTGTCAAGGGGAATGCTCTCTTGTATGCTAATGACTGGATATCTCATTACATGAAAGCCTTGGGGCTACTTAAGTTACTCATGGCAAGTCCCTTACAAAATAGGCATGATAATGAAGGCAAGACACCGGGCGACTTTTCACTCCTTACCATCTATGCCCCCCGCCCCTCCACGGACCACATTTTTCGCTTGTTTCAATATTTCAAATAATGAAGTAAACCGCTTCAGAGGAAGTCATGGCAAAATATCATATATTGTTTAGGCCACATAGTGAGTCGTGAATGTTTCGTTTCTCTGCACCACCTTCTTGAGAGATAAAAACTAATTTAAGCTTTAGACATTTAAAAATCCATAGATGCACGCTCACTGTTTTCCAGAACTTGCTACTCGACTTGGGATTCGATATGCTGCGTTCAAAACTACTGGGTGACAGGAAATCTACTGAACGCTTAGTGGCACGTCCACAAAAAAAAAGCACAGCTGAATGACAGCTAACACTGCGAGATTTAGCATGTGCGCTGAAGACATTCGGAGACGTGCAGAAAAAGGCCTTCTTAGTTTCCGGGGTTAAAGAAGGGTTACAGACAGGACAACTGGAAGGTGCAAATTAAGCATGATTGTAGACCACGCCGATTTAAATGAGCCACTTCATATGTATAACAAAGAGAATTAAATTACCAGATATAAATGATGCAAAATCTCAAAGAAAATTTATTTTTTCCCCCCACTTGTTTCAGACTATGCCTCTTTGATGCCTCTGAAGGCAAAAAACAAAGCCTAAGGGTACCAAGAAGCCATTGAAATATTAACACCAATGCAGACCAGAGCAAATGTTGAATAAACCGGATTTAAAAACATAAAGAAAAAATAAACATTCCTCCAGTCTGGATATATAGAGTTTTACTATGCGAAACAGTGGCATGTCAGATTTACCTGATTTTGACGAGATGATCACTGCTCAGAACACAAAAGGAAGATCCTTCTAACAGTGGATCAAGGAAGACACATTTAAAATGCCTGCCCATTAGAAAGTGGCTTAGACTACTGAAGCATCATATTCACTCTACCTTCACCGATTAGTAGCAGCACTCAAAGTGTGCATTACACACCCTGCTGTAAGACAATCCAGGGCAGGGAATGCCTCGAGATGGAGTAAATGGGGAATACTTACTACAAAATCGTTTAAATCCAATTGTGACTTCCACCTTGCTTTCAGGTCTGAAAAGGAGTTGCTTCCTTCAACATTATCAAACACGTGTTCCGTTTTCAAGCACTGACACAATACACTCTGCAACAATTCCGTGTTTACCTTGCACATTGTAGAGGCGAAGTGTGTGAGTCACATGTTCATACGTAGATGTCACTTCAGAGAAAACTACTCCTTTGGTCACCCTTATAACAGGAGGGTGATTAGGAGTATATGCCTAGAGGGGAGGGACCATAAATGGAAAACAAGCAAACAGTTAAAACATCGTGATAACAACCTTCTATAATAGTTTACAGGAAGAAATGGCCGAGGGGGTGAGTAAACCTTTGCGCAGCACGTGCAGAGGTATGAACACTGGTCTCACAGGTATGACCAAGTTTATTTCAGCGAAGTGTGACTGAAAATTGTTATACCTTCACCATTTATTACCTTAGCTTCTCCATCAGGTAGGAAGAGGTAGGCTCCACTCTTGTCTCTGTTTTTGGTAGTTCCATACCACACAAAGCCCATCTCCACTTTGTGCTCCTCTCTGGCCTCCTTGTATTTCAGCTTCTGCAAGATAAACAGCTATAAGCCAACATGCACACAGTTCTCATGCACTTATCTCGCATGTCCATCACGTAGTGCATTTTCCATGCGCTGGAAGAATACAAACGATTTTATCGAGTTACACTGTCTCAAATCTAAGAAATTAGTGACAAAACTCAAAAAAAGTTAAACGTTTACAATGGTTGAACACATTTAATATTGGATAAAACTGTAAAAACTGTATTACTGGAAATACAGCCAGTGGTAATCCTGCCAATAGAATCTGGCATATTGACATATTTTGTTCTTTCCTTTCAGTGATTTATCCAACAGCTTTAGAATGCAATTAACAGAGAAACATAGTTGCTTTCCTTTCTTTAATAGTACACTGTGCCAAAGAATACTTCATTTGTCAAGCTCCTGGAACAATATTCCAAAAAAGATGTAAGGACATGTCAGGCCCTACAAACAAAAACCCGGCTTTAGGTTTCCAGCCCCCATCAGAGCTCTCCTGACCTCCATCAAACCTGTTGTGGCTGAGCACCAGATTTTGATCAGGGGGTTTTTGATGCTGATGGGCACTGAATCATCCTGCAATACGTCCATCCTGAAAGGCTCCGCGCTGTTCACTGACAGCTGTTCGTGCTGCCTGAGGAACGTGTAGTCAGCTGGCACCGTCCGCAGCTCGACAGCCTCGCTTAGGCGATACACGGCAAGACCCAGTGCAGGCACCTGTGCCACAAACGACAACTGTCGAGGAGAGTGGGGAGAACTGGTAAGAAAAAGCCTTTAAAAAAAAGTATTTAAATATCTGGTGTAAATTAAAAACACCATGCAAGAAGAATGTGAAGCAACACATTAACTAAACTTCACCCATATCCATGCACCCACCACTTTCTGGACTTTCAGCTGCACTTGGGAAAGAGACCAGCAACAGGTTTCGCCAATTAAGCCCCAAGTATTTAAGTGAACTTTGGGGAACGAATAAGCAAACTTGACCGGGGAACCCTGGGAGGAAGGTTTGCCGTTTTGTTGTACATAATTTGTGCTCAGGCTGAAAGTGTACATTTCTTTTTCAGCGGTAGTGCTTTTGTTACAATTCTCCAAGCCCACCCTCTCCCACCTCAAAGCCTGGTCAATTCCCAGTCTGGAGACATGCTAGCGTGTCAACATCCTAGTCTGAGAATGAGCCAATTTCTCCTCATTGAGTTTTCAAAACAGATCAGCGCTTTGTGACATACAAGGTTCTTAGCAACCTGTACTGCACTTAAATCGCCATTGTGCACGTCATTATTTTCTAATGAAAAACTATCCAGCGTTATCTGCTACATGGAACGTGCGCTGCGCTTTCCAGTAATCATTTACAACTATTACTTTGTACAATTACTCTATTAGCTGACGCTTTTCCCCTCAAGAGACTTGTAAATGTTAAGCTACCTGCAATTATTTACCCATTTATATGGCTGGGTAATTTTTTACTGGATCAACTGAACAGAATTTAGAACAAATACACTGATCCAAGATACTACAGCAAGAGGTGGGATTCAGACCTGCAACCTTCAAATCCAAAGGCACAAGCTCTCTGGCCACTACACTACCTGTTGCCCCAGTGGTTAGTGATATAGCTGTTAAAGTGAGTCAGAGGTTCATTTGCAAGTCAGTGGAACTATACAAATACAAAAAGCCTTTGCAAAGATGCAAATGAGGCCTGGACCTACCTGAAAAGCCTCTCTAGAGGCCTTGGTTGTCTCCTCCCAGACGGCGCTGACCTGGGCTGTCACAGCATGCCCTGATGCGGTTTGGATCCGTACTCTGGGGGTGTTCACGTACACGGTCACGACAGACCACCTATCCTGCTCAGTTGGGTTGTGGATGACCAGAGACCTGAGAGAAGAGACCAACAACACAATGTGAAGTACAGCAGTTCACAACTCTTACATCCAATAACTTTCCTTGACAATTAAATAAATCTATTAATAAACAAGCTGAAACAGCTCAATTAAATGCAAGTATACAAGCCCATGTGCTCAAACACATCTGGAACACAATATTTTATGTATAGCTCAGAAGCATAAATATCCACATATTAAAACATTTAAGTATTATTATTATGCGTTATGTAGCTGACACCTATATCCATGGTAACGTACAATGTTAACCACCTTCGCAATGGTTTATTTGTTTGTAGACTAGGGTCGCCTTGCCCTAAACTAACGGGAAGAACTAGAAAGCTTCCTCAGCTTTAAGTTCTTTTGTGTTTGTATTACAAAGGATTTCTTGCGGTCCCTCAACACATCAGCAGTGGTAAGGAGAGTGCAGCAGAATCTGTTCTTAGGGAGTTGAAGAGAACGAAACTGTCCCCCAAACTGTTGTCTTTTAACTTGTACTGCTTCACAGTTGAGAGCATCACAACAATGGTATGAAAGTTGTTCTAGTTCACACTGGACTGCCCTGTATCATTAGCACCAGCCATAGAGGACATTCAGCTCAACCACCGCTTGTGCAGAGCAGCCAACAACATTAAGGACCACGTTCTGCTTCTGACCCTCCCATCCCGAGGAGGTACAAATGCACACCAGTCCACACAGAAACATTCAGGAACAGCTTCTTTCCAAAACTGACGTCCATATACCCTCCATTACAGTCTATGACTTTGACAAAAAAAAATTAAAGCAACTGAGGAGATCAAAGTCCCCCAACAATGTTGCCTATATACGCAATATTTCTAATCATTGCTTTTCTTAAAAACCATTTTGATCTCCTTTTTGGCCTTATTGTATTGTTTTCTATTAAATTTTCTTTTTCTTTTTTTTTTTTTTACATCTGAATCCTTTACAGATTTCAGGACTTGTGCTGTATAAGTGGTGGAATTCACTACTTACATTGCTGTTGTTTATATATACAATATTATACATTATCTATTTTGCAGGACTATATGTGATATGCAATATCACACTCTGCTATTGTTATACAATAAAGTTGTACTGAATTAATGTTATATTTATTTCTGTGTTATTCCAGTGTCTTCTATCCACTACTAATCTTCTGCCGTTACTTTGTTGTATGTGTGCTGGTTTACCCTTATCCAATTTCGTTTGGGGTTAAAGTTCTATATATCCTATCTTGCACATACAATAGATATGTGTTAGAATTCTAACACTTGGGCTTCAAGTTACAAAGTACAGAGGGGCTCACCTTGGCCTGGCACTCAACTTAAGGACTGTTTTGCGAGGTAGGGCATCTTGAGCAGGCTGGACATCATCCTGACAGCACATACACATTGGTGTCAAATTTAGACTAACACACTCTACATCTACTTTACAGACTGATGAAAGTGGTAAAAAAAATAAGACAAGAAAAGCACAACTGTGGCTTGGGTTTCAAAAATAGTCATAGAAGCACCACATGAAAGACACATTTTTTAACAGTATAATTAAAGTTACTTATTCTACAGTTGCCAAATTCTGCAATATTGGGAGTGGAGGGTCCTGTTACCATTTGGAGCAGAGGCATTGAAGGGCTGTGAGCATATGCTCCTTTGTCCTTCAGCACAAGCCAGTGTGCAGAATTCACCATCACTCGCTTCAGGTTCAAGATGGAATGGAACAACCTGGAAGTAAATAACACATTTAAAAGGAGGAACATCTCACTGTCCTGCAGACAGGTGTAGGATGGCATAAGTGCTATGACACACTATGCATGCAAACAAGGATGTTCAAAGGATTAGCCCAGGTGGGTGTTTTTTTTTTTTAAACTTGTTATGCAACACACAAAGAAAAATCATTGGCCCCCACCAGAGCTGACAGGCAGTCATAAGTGAGGAGTATGGACCCAAAAAAAAAAAACAGGACACATTCAGTACATAGCCCAGATAAAAATGAACCTCCACATGAAGTGGCAATTAAGGCATATGGTAAGTTAGACATGTTGTACATCTTTACTACCTTGAATTGTAAGGCCCCTTTAAAATAAAAATAAAAATAAAAAAAAAACAAATTCTAGGCAAAATAGCCAACAAACCATCTTTGAAGACTCCAAACAGGCAAAACAAGCAAAATTACGCAAGACTTTCAGACGACCCCCCTGGTGTCTGGCAAAAATGACAAAACAAGGCTGCTTTAAGTGCTTTCTTAAAGGCCTCTGATAGACAGCGAAGACTGATTTAAAAATCGATAATCTCATCTATTCCTCTTCATTAGGTCACCTTGTACGGCATCTCTTTATTCAGCCTTTGATGTTGGGCTCTCTGGGCATGGGCTCCTGCTACACCAGCTGCATGCCTCATTACACAGCAAATCAATCAAGTTTTTTTTTTTTTTTTAAACAAATAAGGAGGAATGCCAATTTGAAAAACATCCAGGGTATCCATTTTAAGTATCAGTGAAAGAAATAAAAAACACTATATTGTAAAACAATATAGATTACGGTTTTTATTTCAGCACACAGGCACTAATCTCATATTCCCTATAAACTACACAGATTAATGTGAGCCGTTTCTACCGTTACATGACGGTTAATCTTTACCATACATCTGCAACGGAATAGTGCCGAATGGGTCAGCATAATGTGTATGAAGATGGTGTGGGATTTTTATTTCTCATCTGAGCTCTAGTGTAATATCTCCTGAGCGCCCAGATGAGCGAAATGCCTAACACAGTATAATCAGTGTTGGCACAGCATTTACGATCAGGATGTGATGTGGATATATTATTCGCGGACTGCAAGTATAACAATAGATCTTCCCATGGAAACGGTTTCATCTGAAAAGATGCTCATAGAGAAATAAACATTTTGAGTACACTGAACAAATTGGTCAGCCATCCATGATTATAATTCATCCACGATTATAATAATTTAATAAACCAACCAATTTCAGTCCAAAAAACATTAAATGCTACACGATTATTACTTTATTTAATTGCATTTTGGAGTTGGGTGGTTGCTTATATTTTAGCCATCTTCCCAAAAAAGACATTGCGCACAATTTTTTCAGACAATTTAATTTCTGTTTTGATAATTTAACATTTTATAAGCAGGCGTGAGGGCTACTAAATCATGAACTGAAACAAAAACTATACAAGTCAGAAAGAGAAGTTCTGGATGAATACCTGGGAGACTGATCCTGAAACAGTGTGTGTACACACAGAAAACACAGGCGCTTTCAACCAATATTCTGACAAACTGTCACAGAAAGCCTGACCACAGTTGTGTGTGATATAGAGTCATGACAAGTTTTATAATCAGCACGACGGCACCCAGGGTACCTTCAAATGTTAGAGTTGCACTATTTTAATATTAGCTTTCAATTTAACAAATCAGCACATAATCCAATGAGAAATATGAAAATATTTAGTAACATTGCTTATATTTATCTTCCACAATTGACTTAAAGGTGTCCAATTAATCCATCAGCATAATCATTCACAACTGCCTTCCCTGTGCAAACATCCACTAAGTGGTGAAAAACGGCGTTTTTCATTCACCTTAACAAAGCAGCAATCAAAACAACTCCAGCAAAAAAAAAAAAAAAAAAAAAATACTAAAGCAGAAAAAAGGCAACTCATTAAAACAAACTCTTAGGAAGGCTGTTTGAAATTAACCTCAAATTACATAATGGCAAGCGCACGACATGAGCAAAAATCAACAAAGCCAACCTGCGGTCTCGTTCCAGTCCTCAGCTTAAGAGAACGAGTTCAATGCCACGTTGATTCGCAAGCACATTAAAGCTCTTCAACTTCAAAAGTTTTCCACACGTATTGTACAAGTATCAAGTCTGCCAGCCACTCAACTGTCATTCCAGAGAAAGTACCTTTTCTCATTTTTTTTTTTTTTTTGAAAAAAAAAGCAAAACTTCAGAGGTGTGGGTGTGTTGTTATGTAACTGGCATCTCAAAATTGCATTATTACAGAGAGGAAGAGAATGGAGGAAAGGGAGCTTGTGCTATAATACTCATGGGTGCATCATATCTAGATACTTAGATGTAGTTTTTCCTCGTTGTTTGAGAAAAGGCCACTGTGATACCATTTTTTGCAGCTAATCTTCTGTGATGGGCTAGGAAGCAACTTTATCAAAAAGATCACAACATACAAAAATTTAACTAAAAAAACCATTTCAAACTTGACTAACTAGGGTCACAAGGATATTTGGTGCTTGAAAAGGATTTATTGCTATGGGAATTGTTATAATTTGCAACATTTTCATAATTTTTGACTCATTTCACACAGAACATGGCTGCCATGTTCAAAACATACAGAAGCGTACCATCTTTCACCTGTTCTGAAAGGCTAATTGCTGATGTAAAACAGCCATTTCAAACAAAATGTTATATTATAAACATGCAAAAAAAAGTTTAGCCACTTCTATCTTTTTTACGTATTTTTCTTGAGCTTCATGAACATGTCATTGCTCTTATGAAAACATTATAAACAACACTAAGGAACAATTGGTCATTGCAGCCCCCCTTTATGCACAAGTGTATTCTTTCTGTTTCCCCTCTCCCACTAGATTTACAATAAATGTGGCGAGGCATTCAACAATTCTGGCGGATTTTTATTCCATAGCAAAGGGACACATATTACATGGCACTGAAGTTAACATCCATTTAGAATGCGTGTGACAGTATAATAATGCAGACATAAAATCTGGATTAAAAAAAAAGCCCACCTTGTTCCATAATCCACGACCACCCAATCTTTTCCAGTTCCTGTGATGGCATCGTGATGCTGGAAGAGGCCCAGGTTACGTCTGGCCTCTGTCAGTAATTTATAATCCTCGAGGGAAGGAAAATCGTTCAATTTGTTGGCCTTCTGAACACTCGCCAAGGCAAAGGAGAACAAAATTTCAGATGCCCTAGAACAGAATCAAGAAAAACGAGTTTTTTTTTTTAATATTTAAAAGTTTGGATCAGTGAAAATACTACATGGTACAACACATACTAAGGATATCCTGGTGAACTTCATAAACGTGTTTAGTTATTATATTCTGAAAGCGAAAAACAGTGGGAAGATGACCAAACACCAACAACCATAACATGCAAACTATTAGTGCACAATTAATGAGTCGTTTTAACGTTGCGAAAAAAGGGTGTTGTGAAGTGCAAAACAATACAACCTGATTGACTGAATCTGCCACAATTTTATTAGTTTGCTGCAAGGAGACAGCAGCTGGAACTGTGTAAGAAGCGCCTACGGTATCAGAAAAAAGGTAGTGCACGCAGAAACATTTGCATACTGCCACTGAACAGTAGTCATACATTTATTTTTCAGATGTCCTTTGAGATGGAACATCACTACTTACATTATAAGTAAGCCAATTAAGTTAGCAATACATAAAGTTATTTTGTATGTTATGGGTTAGTTATTCAAATATTTTCAGTTCCCCAAGAGGGAGCAATATTCTAAACTCAGCAATATACAGTCAGAAATGAAAAGGAAAAATATGTTGGATTTTTGTTTGTCCATTTGAAGGGTTCTAACTAATGAGATTTATAGCTTTTTTTCGTTCACAAATGCATTCTGGGAAAGGATATGTTGATCAAACTAATTAGAGATGTTCTTAATTTTTTCCTAATGGGAACACTGCTTAGACACATAGTAAACAAGTTAATCTTTTCAGTTTTCCCCTCCTACAACAAATAAGAGGAAATGAAAACATATGTGTTCTGGTTGCAATGTATAGTTACTGATAGAAAGACAACGGTCAACTATAATATTCATTAAAACGAGGAATTAAAGCAATACAAGGCAAATAAAACAGGAGCGAAAAACAGAAACTGCTTTCAAGCAAGAAATAAAATAAAGTAATAAAACAAAATAAAAATACCCATATTACCTTAATGTTGTATCAGAGGCAAAAGTCAAATTTAAACACACTTAGAAATGATAATTTGGACAGCATTACAAATCTTAAAAAACTTGACATTTACCCTCAAAACACTACACTAGGAAGTCTCGAGTTCAACCCTGATACTAACTTACACATGTAAGTATAGAAATAGTGAAATGGAAAAACATCTGAAGAGAAAGCAAAGAATTGAGGGGGGTGGGAGCTGCACAGGATGAAAAGTTGAACTTCAAAGTGTCAGGTGGCATTTACATTAGGAAGGGAAGTGACAACGCAATTGTTTTGTCACCTGCTGCAGCTAGAAAGATTACTTGAAAGTCCCTTCCCAAATGACAGGGTTTTACAATGAAACACTGACATGGCCAATAAAGTCAAGCCTCTACTTGACACACTTAATTGGCCGGCTACCCAGCGAAGTCAAGATCAGACATATTGCACCTTGTTCTGCCACAATTCTCACGTGTGCGTGCGAGCCGCGGGGCATTTTTTTCGGAAGTGCTATTCATGGAAAGCCGTGAGTGGAATGTGGATAAATTGGCTGTAAATGATCTAACGGTGCTCTCCAGCAGCTCAGTCATACAAGGGTTGTTTCAGAGCGCAGCACAAGCACTTTACAAACAGTTCGGCATCTGTCTATAACTATTGGTAATTCACGTCAAGTTTGAGCACTTTGTTGTCACGTGGCATCAAGGTTGTCAGCGACGACGTTCCTCTCGGTGGCCACGTACAGAATGCCTCCAGAACGTTGCATCTTCCTTCCACTTGTGTCCTTAGCATTGAAAGCAATGCGCCCAGACTGTCGCTGTGATTGCATCTGTGAATCTGTTTGCTGGTTGTCATCGTTTTCTTTCTCCTATAACTTTCCCAAGCTTTACAGTCTTTTCATAGGGTATGGGCACAGGAGAATATTATCTTTAAGTTACTGAAGGTTACATTTCTATAGAAGCTCTGTAATGTGCATCTCTACAATTTACTGATGCAACACTGTGCTATACATTTTTATTTTGGTTTTATGGGTACAACTACCAGTTAATTTGTATTCTGAGGAAAAAAATGGCCAGACTGAAATCACAGCAGTTCATAATAAAGTGGTCTTCTGATTGCACAAGTGACAGTGGGGGCAGAAGGGGTGGGAGGGAGAAAAATATTCAAAATTACAAGGAGAAAGTTGGTGCAGACAGCCAAGTGGAGTGACACAGAAACAGAAAGGAAGCGATAGCAATAGACACACCGGGGAGAAACAAACAGAGTCTAGGAGACACAGGGAGACAGAAGCTCCATATATCCATATGGTGTTTGTTTTTAGTTATTGGCTGGAGCAGCCCTCTGAGCATTTCAACAACAACAACAACCGGCTGGTACCTGATAGAAAAGGTCGAGAAGCGCAGCTCTGTGTATCCGCCAAGAGCTGGAGCGCAGACACTCACTATGTTAGAGCTCAGTGAAGAAGACGATACGAATTCCCCTTTGGTTTTCACATCACAGCAAAATGAAACAAACAGGCACTGGCATTTTATTCAGCTATGTGCATAACTGTGTTTGTGTACCAATAAACTAGTAGCGAGAAATGATTTCTATCGCTGAGAGAGAGAGAGAGAGAGAGAGAGAGAGAGAGAGAGAATCCACCCCTTGCCTCAAGAAAAACAAAGCAAAATATCAGTACTACATTTGCATTTGACCCAAAACATTTTATAGCATGCAGTAACATCTTAAAGCTGTGTGATGATACCTGGTTGATGGGTAGTTAACTTGCTTCCAGATAAACAAAATGGGGCAGAAGGTTCTGGAGTTAAGACCTTAAGGCTACTTTTCCCAAAGTCATTAAGAGGCCATGCTGTTGTACAAACAGCATGAATGACAAGTTATATAAATTTCATTTTATTATTATTATTTTTTTTTAAATCGCCTATACCAAAGATTCTTAATCTTATCTAGGCCACGGACCCCTTTAAGAATCTGATGAAAGCTAAGGGCCCCTCCAGGAAAAATGAAAGTAAACAGAATGAAAAATATTGCACTATATTTATTTCACTGAAGCTTGATTGCCTTCATATAAAATTATGTCGTAGGAATAACAGAATATTTATTTATTTATTTATTTTAGGCAGTTCAATCTACAAGCCTGCACGTCGCAGACCTTCTGAAACCAGTCAACAATCCCCTAAGGTGTCCACTGAGCCCAGGTTAAGAAACCCTGGTCTATACTGTCCCCAATAAGATTGTGCATCACAGTAAAGACATTTAAAATGGTTCCATATAATAATAACTGATGTACTAAACATGGATATCAGACAAATTCTAATTTCAGATAAAGCTGAGAAATCTATTTCTTGGCAATAACCTAATTCTGTTTAATGCACCGCAGCGAATCAGAGTGGAGCTCATTTCATCACTCAACTAGTGAAGCACCCTACTGTGCTTTTAACTTAATGAGAAGACCAAGTGACACCTGTTTCACACACACAAAAAAAATAAAAAAAATACATGTGCAGACATGAAAAAGAGGGAAGAAACTTTTCATTTTCAAACTGAGGGAGGAAATAAAAAATGGATGCACTAACGTCATGTTTCATTTCTGTTACTGCTGTTACGGAAGAAAAATGAAACCCTGTGCACATTTCAACATGTAGCATGTGGGGGGAGGGGAAAAAAAAAAGGTTTCAAACACTTCGTGGGCCAGAAGCAAAAACTAAAGTGTTCCATCCAATGACAACAAAAACGAGACAAAACAATAAATGATAAAATAAACACAGACTGGAGCAATTGGACCCGCAGGAGAAGGACTCTAATGTGAGAGTTCCTTATAAAGTAACTTTTAGAAATATCATCTCATATTTTTGAAAATGATTACATTTGTAGTACTACACAAGATGTTTCAGAGACTATAAGAGGTCTTAGAGCACATTGAAATGAAGAAAATTTGGGATCAATAAATGGTTGATATATAACTACATATAACATAGATCTTTTGGTGGGGACAGGCAATTTAGGGACAAAGTAAGCTTTCCATTTTGGTATAAGGGTTCTCATCTGAAATTCAAAGGCGGCTCACAAATATGCTGATATCGGTGTTAATATGCTCTTTTCCCCACTACACATCTGTTAGTGTTGCATCAAGTTGTTTTCAATCACCAAATGAAAATAGTGAAGCAGCATCGGTTACGTGAGTGTTGCATAAATGAGGTTCCGGCGTTACGAGGTGGCCGCATAATTTGCTATATAGGAGTATGGCTTTCTGCCTAAAACACTCCTGATTAATACATATGTGGGTATTTGGGTTTTCTGGCGCTTCAGCTAAGCAATGAAAAGTAGACAGCACTACATTACAGGCTGGTATTAATACTTTCACATTTCATCACGCATGGAAACCTGCCCTTCCATGATAAAAACCTGCTTGCTATTCAACTTTCAATTATATTATTTCACACAGTTGGTACTTAAAGGTAATAATATTGCTCATTGCTTGTTTTAAGGGTTGAAACCTTAACTGAAAATGTTACGAAAAGACTTAACAAAAAAAACAACGGTAGTCTTTATGACTACCATTTTCAAGACTTTATCACCGCTTTCCTGAACGAGGTTCAGATGGTTCATTTGAGGGAAATCACCAAGGTAATATCCCAGCTTGAGCGCCCATTCTCTATGTTTGAGTTCCGATAAATATAAACAAACAGCCTTAACACCGGCAAAGTTTCCTGTCCATAAAGAACATCACAAGTATCCAGGACGTATTTCCATTATAAAATTCAGCACACAATTATTCATACAGAGTACATTCACAACTAAGAAAAAATAATAAAGACAGAGGCTTTATTTCCATGGGGGTAACTGTTCTACATATTTATTTCATTGTGTGATCACAAATGATAAATTCGTTTTTATTGAAAGAAATAATGAAATTCAATACCCTGAAGTACAGATAAATACCTTCATAGAATTTTATATTTTTACCAATGGCAGTTCAAGCCAAGTACCTTTCCTGCTAATTTGATACTGTACTTTCACCTTCAAGTCCATGTCCTCAAACAACAACACTCTGCTCACTCACGTCTTTATTGACAGGTAGCTACGATATTAATCTAGAACCAACTTACTATTTTGGAACAACATTTCTTAGTCTTTTCACAAAAAGTCAGTTGAGCTGCTAATTTACTAGGATGCAGGTATGGAGTTCAACTGTGATTTGTTGAACAACTCAGCCTGCGTATAAGGACGGAGGGAGACAAAAGAATTAACCACCGAGAAGGATATCACCAATCCTTCTACCCTCAAACACGTTCTAGCAATAGGTGCTGATGTCTAACGAAACATTGTGGGCACAAAAATGAGCTTGCGCGCACTCGCTTTAGTTTCCATGCATCTGACGCGTCTTTCTTCTCAAAGACGCCACAGCTACTACGTACGTCTTGTGCTACTGACCTACTTTGCCATTTTCTTACCAATCTATCTACTTTAAAGTATGACAAGGCCATGAAAAATGTAAGTTTCCCGATGGCTATCTGATGCATATTTATCATGTCAGCCTCTTTTATTTAGCCGCTCCCTGTTCAGCTCTTAGATTCAGTGTGTACCACTTTGTCTTCTTCGGAGGTAAAATAAATTGATAAAAGAAACAAAGCCAGATGTTTTCAAAGACACCTCACTGTCTCAGTTTCTCTCAAAGCTTATGAGGGCTTTGCTCTAATTGAAACAATTTTTTTAAGCGGAAAAAGTATTGTTATTGCTTGTTATTATCATTATTTTGTGATTTTTTTTTTACTGAAACATAGATTATTTCCAAACTACAAAAGTAGAAATATTTAAATCAAGAAACCATATTTGGGACTTTTTTTTTTTTTTTTTTGCATTTCCCTCCACACATGTTAATGCAAATGCAGAGGGAAAAGAGATTTCTGACATGTTTATGCAAAAGCTGGCTCCATCTATTGCACTCAGCTGCTCAACTGTGCTTTAATTAAATTCTGGAATTAATATCTGGCAGACCTTGGGACAGATATTAATGTGCCAGTGTGTTTGGTGAGATTTCACTGTGTTGCACCTTAATTCATTTACATACACTGTAAAAGGTAGAGAGGTGGCCATAAATAAATAAATATATCAGAAAAGATTTAGCCTTCAGATTGTAGGAAATTAAACAGGAATGTCACGTAGATGAGAGAAGCGAAAGAAATTAAAACCGTTTGAAGACTAATTAAGACTAATTAAAACATTAACACCACTTTAGAGGAGCTTGGTAGACTGGCTAGCGAAGCTCATGCATACATCTACCTTAGGTGGGACTCCAGCACTCGGTCCAACCTCTTGTAGAAGGGCCGTGAGGTGAAGTATCCACTCCAGTAGTGGTCATCCCTGTCTGCGTATGTGAAGAAGTCTCCGCTCACCACTGGGAGCACAGGTGAGGTGTTGCTCACCGAATCCACAGCTGCTGCGGGGCGGAGAGCTGCAAAGTAGTCTGAAATGGTACCAAACTGGGCCTACAAAGGAGAGAGATTTTAACATTGGTACACAACCACTGGGTCCAGTCTGGCAAAGCATCAGACCAATTAAAAACAACATTACCAAAGCTTCAACAGTTTTAAGCATCACAACTGAGCTCAATTAATACTTTAATTAAACAGTTTACATTTCAGTTTATTTTTTAGACGCAAGATAAGATCAAACATATCTTATGGTGTCTTCGGCACCAATTGCACATTATAGTTTGGAAAATAAAATTTACATACTGCCCTTTCAATGATACATCTTGAACAAAATAAAGAAAACACAGCACTAGGTTATACATAGTATTCTTTAGCATATCCCAAAGGAGCTTATATACCAGTCTTTAAGAAAAACACAATTCCGCTGTTGAGGCAGCCTAGGGGGAATGGAGTAACGAATCAATACCTTTTTACGGCTGCCTGTCTTTCTCCTTCATGGAATGTATCACTAAGGCAATGTAGGATACATCCACAATCTAAGCAGCACTCAAAATATACCCACCTACCCATCCATCTGTCAATCCATCCCTCTTTACCAGAAGCTTTAAAACATTGAATTGTCCCAGTACATGGCACGCACAAGCAACTTAGTAAAGCATGTTTAAATGAAAACTAAGCTAAAAGTTTCAGTGACCTTGACATGCAGCTCTGGGTGAGAGTTCATGTAGTCAAAAAGCTTCTGGTAGTTCTGGAACTGCTGGTCCCACTCAGAAGCCTCATTGTACCGAAAATCATCCCCCAGAGGAGCCAGGACCACATTGGTACGGAAGAGTTTCGATTTCTTTCGGTACTGATCCAATAGCATGAGAGCCCTGGTGGAAAGAGAGGGAAAAAAATCTGAAAAAGGAGGACCTCTGATCTAAAGAATTTTACTTGGCCAGCAACTGATAGAATGGATGAGAAACTTGACATGGATCGAAAGCATGCAGCCTGAATCCCAGGAGAGGTACTGCTGTTGCACCCTTGGCAAGTTACTGTGAAGGAATTAATACATGCTAAGCTGTTTGATGTATTATAAACTGCTGTGAACATCTGTGTTAGTCAGGTGACTTTTTTTTTTTTTTTTTTTTTTTTTTTTTTTTTGAAAAAANTTTTTTTTTTTTTTTTTTTTTGTTTTTTTTTTTTTTTTTTTTTTTTTTTTTTTTTTTTTTTTTTGCAGAGAACACTTGGATAAATCACTCGCTTCCATGTGAGGAGGACAGATTTCTGTGCCACTATAATCAAAAAGATGAACATCCTGCACTGTTTGGACAGGATATTGAAAAAGACTCCAGAAGGCCGACTGTTTCCTCATGCTATCATCTGCCTTGGTTTGTTGATAATAAATCAGTATAAGTGTTCTTTAGCATTTTGCAAAACACAATTTGCAACACGAGAAGTGTGGGAAAATTCAAGTGAGTCTTTGTAAAACGTTACTTTGAGTTTCCCAAGTAACATATATAAACAGTTAGTAGCACTTTGCTGCGTTATACTACTGCAATGTCAAAGGGGAACACTCATAATATCCAGTGCACAGGGAAAATGCAAAAAATGGTCATTCAAAGTATGTAATAGTTGATAAACACTGTGATGAGCATTCAGTGTATTAGCATAATCAAATTCTATGCAAAGGCATTCAGAGAGTACCTTCATAATGGAAAGAAAAAAAAGTGTTTTATTTCCACGTGGGCAACTACACAAAGAAAAGATGCACACATAAGAGCTCAAAATATTGTTATGCTTAATTTCATATTCTTTGATTATTATAACTCTTTATTCCAAAATTATTCTGTGGATTCTTGGGATTCTCGGGATAATGTCCGCCCTATTTACTTCCTAAAAACACAACCAGGAGATTCCACAAAAAACAGTTTCCTGCCATATTTCAAATATGGCTGCCTGTTATTTGAGCCGAGAAACAGTCGCTGTACAGCGACAGCGACTGCTGGGTTTGTGTATGAAGAAAGATCACATCATGCTTAAATGTACAAACAGCCTCCTGCAGCACTAAGTAAGAGATCATTTGCTCTGGACTGAGCCGGGCTACCTTTGCATTACGTTGCCGTCATTGATAGCCTGTGGGGGGACCCTCCATGGGCAGTTTATTCGGCCCCCAGGGAGCCTTTTGAAGTCAAACTGACAGCAGATCTTTGGGTCGGGGCCACAGGTGTGAGGGATGTCATAACTATAGAAGGGCATCATGTGGCACAAGATATCCGTTCTAGCATCTTGGTCTGAACACAGAAAGACAAGTGTCATTGGTCAAAATTGCTTTAGAAAATAATTTTGGAAAAGATATTTAAAAAAAAAAAAAAAAAAAACACATCCCTAGTGGTGCAGTTATAAATATGAGCCCACCCTGTGGCTGGGATCTGGGTTCGAGTCATTAGTATGAGTGAAGTGGCTGTAGTTCTGTGCACAGTAATAGCTACAGGCAGACCAGGGCTCAGAAGTCTGTGTGTGGAATCGGGAGAAAACATTTGTTCAGACTATACACTAAATCTTTCAACTAATAATATGCAGCTTTAATTAATACCCATATCCGCACTGACCTGCAAAAGGGTTATAGGTTGTTGGACAATATACTGATTTCACCAGTGTATCATTACCATTTTTCTATCAGAGCAGACAAATAAAAAAAAGTTAATTGTATACAGTAAATGCAATTCTGTCTTCTTCATGACACACAACAGAACCCAATCAGGATGCTGTGTGCACAGCTGGATCCTCTGCTAGTTATGGCAGCATCTCACAAACATGGTAATGAGGACTGCGGTGTATGGCGTTTGTTTGTTCGAACAAACTACCAATTACACCGTAGCACACTATTAAGTGAAAACTGTTGCAGATGTCAGCTCCATACTTACTGTCAAAAAGTTTAGTCAAGATCTATGTCAAAAGGGGGGGGGGACTGTTCTGCTACTGAACTGATTTTAAGATCAGCTGTACGAGTAGATAAGGAGACTGCAGCTAGACAGAAAAACCAGCAAAAGGCCGGTAAGAGACACCTGAGAAATACTGCTGTATGGCATTGCAGAAAATCTTTTGCAGAAATAACAAGGAAATAAAATACGTAGTGTTGATCTTGAATAATTGGTTTTCCCAAGGCTGAATAACCCTGTTAGCCTGTAGACTTTTGTCATTTTTATTTCTTCAGTCTGTAGCATGTATTCAACTTTGGAGAAACAAAACAATCCAATAAAACTTGAATTGTAACAGATAATGTCAGTATGAAGTTCCAATGAAATAAACATTTTATTCATCGCCAAGCATATACATTCTGATAAATGATAATTAGACCTTGAAAAAGTTATAATTCAATCCAGCTTAAGTCATATTACAATAATGATAATACTAATATTTTATCTAATATCTTTAGCCAGAAATAAAGAAAATGCTACTCATCTACTTGTATTATACAGCAGATCTCAAATCAATATTCAGCATTGATAACCTTTATTTAACTGGCAACTTACAATGTTAAACAACTTTACAGTGAATTACCCATTTGTTAACCAGGTCATTTTTACTGCATGAAATCCTAGTAAATACCTTGCTCAAGGATAATGTTGGAGTGAGATTTTAACCAGCGACCTAAACTACCTGTACTAGAGCAATATAGCATTCATACTTTGATTCTGTAAGCATCTACAAGTACAATATGAGCATCTAATGACAACATGCTGTTCCCCTCCTCAGACAAAAAACAGAGCCTATTTTCATTGCTGATATTCTATTCAGACTAAGAAGAGATGACAATATTGTGAAGTAGAAAGGACTTTACCCCAGTTCTGTCTCCAGAAGAACTCCAGGGTTTTTTGGATGGCGAAGTGCTTCTTCACAGAGTAGTGCACCCTCTGGATTAGCATGTTGGACATGCCAGCCTGCTTCAGCAGGTATGCCATGGTAGGGGAGTGACCAAAAGGGTCTACTGCCCAGCCCGTTTTAGGCTTTACTCCTAAACCAGGTAGAAAAAACAAGATTGTCTCATCTGCTGCAGCACAACAATCTTTCCTTAAACATTTCAGTTAAAAAAAAACCCTTACACAAGTGTAAACACTGCATTTCTCAATATTAATTTAAGAAATATCATTTACTTTTATTAATTTTTTCACAAGCTCTTCTGCAAAGGGAGTAAGAATTAAGGATACATATGTGCAGTTAAAGAGCTTCATTAAAGATCTTCTGTATCAATTTCTACTGACTTGTTAGCAGTGCAATAAATTTATTAAAGTATCTACAGATGACTTCTTAACCAGGTTAAAAAACGTGGGTTCTAAAACCACAGCGAAGTCGCAGGTGATGTTACACCTTATGAAGTGTTTACACTAGCAAGAAAACCTTTCAGTTAAGAGCTCCTGACCACATGAAATTTTTAACCACGCAGGGATGACTAGCAACACATTATGTGCACACAATCAGGGTAAATATTAGGACAAGTAAAAATAAACATATCAATGAATGCCTACAGCAAAGTGTAACAAAAAGGAAAATCGTAAGAAGTCATGACAAGAGGAGTTGTTTGAGTGGTCAGGATAACGACTCGAGACAAGAGGGTTTGTGCGCTTAAGCTCTCAAAAGCTGTTAGCAGAATCCCTGGGTAAGACACTAAGAAGTGATTTGCATCAATTAAAAAGTATAATGTAATCTACTTTTTATGTTAATAGGAAGGTCACACAGCCTAAAGCACTTGCTAATAATGAAGACATTCATGAGTTTCCAGGTAAAGAGCACTCTTTAATGTGGAGTAGTACCCAGACCTCCAAACAAACCTAAGAATGAAACATGAGCCAAGAACATGAGTCTAGATAACAATTTAAGGCACCGAAACATAAATCTTCCGCAGTCCCACATAGCAAGCATCCAGTATCTGCAGCAAAAACATAACCTTAAAAGTCCGCAACATCTGTGCCAAGATATATCAAAAGCATGTAATATCTCAAGGCAACTAGGAGTGGAACAGTATCGTGCAAATGCCATTTCCCATGCTCCCTTGCTCTTTTAGATGCCTGAATCCGACGCCCTGCCTCTGAATCAGTGTGTGGGGAGTCTGAGCCAAGCACTATGGAGAGAAATTTTGACCTTTCTGAAGAGCAGACAGTGAGAAATATATTTACTTATTTTGTAACTTTGCTCTATTTTAGCTGAGACTCGATGGACAGTGAGGGGGAGGGTTTGCTGTCTATTGGAAATCTTTGCTGCTCAAATTTGCAATTTGAGCCATTGAAGGGGATCAGGCAACAGTGTGGGCCTCAAAGGAAGTCCTACGTGCACCGCAACACGTGGAAGAAAAAGGTCAGCACTTCATTTTGGCTTTGGCAATGCCTCCTGGATAGGAAATATCCAACATCATAGACTAAAATCATCCAGAGAAACTGAAAAGGCTATTAAGGTTTAATAAAGGTTATCGACCAGCGCACTGTGCCCACTGCCCAGACAATATGTAAAGCCCACTTAAGATCAATGAAAACCAGGTTTTGTATGCCCCCGCAGCACTCAGAGGCCACTGCTCACTTTGTCATATGTCAAAATAATGCAATGTATTTCTTTCATATGGAGAACAGTTATAAAAAGCACATTAATAGCTTGCAGTATAATTGAATAAGCAGCATTATTAAATCACAGCAGAAGTACTCTAAGGTTTTCTTTGCAAGCTACTACTGTACATGTGAGATGTCTTCTACAAATACGTGTAAAATCTACTTTAGAAGTGCGGTTTTAGGGAAATTAATACAGTAATCAGTAAATGCCCAGCAGAAATTCACATAAGGAATAAAGGAGAGAAAAGAAAAAAGATTTTGTGGGAGAGACTTGTTTGGTATTAATATTTGAGTCAGACATGTTTTAGTGTGCTTGGATTTGTAAGTGGGAATGCAGTCACGTAAAATGAAATACTGCTCCATGTCAGATGATTCAATAAATCCGATTAGGTTGAAACAGGAAAAACACAGAGTAGTATGAAGTGTTTGAGTAAATTCACTGTATTCGATCACTGCCAGATCAGTGAGAAAAGAGGCTGTGCATTCTGCATGTTAACATACCCAGATTTTTCTCCAGCCACTGGTGTCCTTCCAGCAGCTGATCGATCATGGCAAAGTAGTGTGTGTTGGCTTCATCGGGCATCACCCAGCCACCCGTTGCGATTTCCAACTGCCCACGCTCAACCAAGCTGCAAGAGCAAAGAGAAAGAGATGCTGAGAAAAGCATCATCATGCCTTTTCTGATCCTACTGAGAAGCTTCTGGCACTGGCAAAGTTGAAGACCCCAAGGAAGGAATTCTTCCAAAACAGGTTAAAGATGCCTGTAAAGGTCATGAAGATACAGGACATTTTAAGGCAATCACTTCAACTAATGTTCTTTATTACCCACTAATTATTGCTAACATATGACTTCAATCACATCCACCCCACAAACATATTGCCCTTTATATAAGACTATGACAACAAATGTCTGGAACAGATTTAAGAGGGTCATGGTGAGTGTAAATGACCTGATGTAAACATACGTGAGAAAGCAGATTTTATTACTACAGTCACCCAACTATTGATTCACAGTCTGTGCAACACACCCTCAGTCAAAGTCTCCAGGAAGGTTTGCACAATTTAATTTACAGTGACAGCCATGCTGACTGCACAACCCTGAACGAACTGCAAGCCGTACTCTTGATTTTCTATTTCAATCATAAATCCTTAAATCAAGTTCCACAGCAGCATGAATATATGGTGCAGAACATGGAATATAACCCTGCTAACATGTAGCACAATGTGCTGAGCTTTATACAGCAAATGTCTTCATTTCCAATTATAGGATTACACACAAATTCTTGTTACTCAGTCATCAAAAAGAGGTGATGATGCTTGATTTATAATTGCAGAAACAAAACTATGAAAGGTGCTCAATTTAATCACCATTTGTGTGCATAATTTTAACTGCTAAGGGAAATTCTATTTACATGAAAGAAAATAAAAACTTCTACTTTAACCGACTACAATTAAAAAACATCCCAGCTTAATGTGCTCCTCGGGGGGGATAAATGCTTAATACCCTTATAGTAAAAAATTGAAGCAGGAGGAAGAAAAAAAATGGCAAGACCTTTATAAAAACAAAACCATTATCTAGGACAAATATAAATTGGGCTGGCCTTTACTTATTACAGCACATCTAAGACAACTGAATTTGCCTGACCTTTCCTAATACTATCATTGAAATCCATAACATGATTCATCAGCATATTTGCTCCAGGTTACATTGTCAAAAAAGGTAAATAACCAAAGATGCCAAAAGTGCAAGAAATCAGTTCTCTTATAGTTATAAGTATATATACCCATATATATATATATATATATATATATATAAGTATATATAACTTATATATAACTTCAAATGACCTTGGACTGAGTACTGTGGTCAACTTTGCAGACTGTAAATGGAATATTGTAATAACCTCCACAAATAATTGTGCAGATAACAGCTCAATGACTTCTTAAGCAGAGTTCGCAATAACAAAAGTTATGAAAATAAGCTCAGTTTCCATATCAGTTACCAAAACTTTATATGCACATCAGTTACATGTTTTCAATAGAAGATGATTTGATTTTTAATATCAATACTCAATTTAAAATATATAAATTTTTTTTTAAAAATTGAACATTACAATTTCATTCAAGCGTGAAAAAAACAGTATACACACACACACTTTATAGAGTTAGGTATGTTCCAGAAAGTTCCTCGCTCTGTGTTTTCCACTGCAGATGCAAACTTTCCACCTACTGATGCTCCTCAATGACATCACACCTGCAATAACTTGGTTTTGTTTTGTTATAAATAGTTTCATTCACATTGGACCACCACATTACACTGTGCAGCACAATGCCTATGTGTATGTGTTTGTGTGTAGCTGATCTGTGTCTGTGGTGATCCCTGCATGCTGTGGTGCTACAAGGCCTTTACAATGTTTTAGTGATATTTAGGAAAACTGGTTTTGGGGTTTTTCAGGCTGAGAAGCATAATTAATTTTTCCATAATAAATAATGCAAACAGTTGTCTCAATTTACAAGTTTGATTTACTCGGCCTTTTCAGGAACCACTTAGATGTGTAAAGTGAGGGATGAATGTAACAAAAGAAAAACAGGTAATATTTTTCACACTTTTGATCTGACATTTCCCACTTTACAGGTGAATTAAGTCAGGACTAAGCCGTCTAGGTAAAGTTTTGTATGCATTTTTAACAGATAAACTAAAACTAAAGCCTTGGAAAGGTAATGTGAGTTATAGACAAAGTAGAAAAAGAATTCCAAAGTTGAATATTAATTTAAAAAAACAACCAAGAGAAAGTTAAACAAATATTAGCAGACAGCTGAATGTACTGACGTGTCTGTGTTGCAACTCTCTAGAGAAAGATGAGAATAAATAGAGAAGCACTGGACCCAGAGTTGTGGATGTGTGCTTCTGGGAGAAGTGGAGAACACCTTTATAATTTCCACACTGTGCTTTCATCTGCTATACAACATCCAAAAAAGTGGCTCTCTGTAATATGACCATTATAAAACAAGGGGGATATTGCTTGAGTTATCTATACTGTGGTATTTAAGCTTCCAGTTTCCAAGCAACAGGTATATATACCAGTTGTGGTACCTGAGTTGAGAAGTCCTGGCATAGCAAACGCTGTCCGAGTGAACCCAACACATAGAGAAATGTTTGAAATAGGCGTGAGCAAGCTGCAAAGCCAGGTGGCATCACTGTGACTAGGATCTGTGTTCTCAGCCTATGCCTCTTGTGCCTGTTTCCATTTTCAGTTTTTCCTGTTGTCTGTCGATGACTTTATTGGCCTAGTTATTGCAGCCTTCAACTTCCAGTGTCCAAAGCGCAAAAAAGAGAAGCAATGAATGATCCTATCATTGTGTTAAGTCTTGCACCAGAACAGTCTGGCTTTTAAATTTTAAAATTGTCAAATTTATGCAAAATAAAAACAATTAAATGTTAGTACATCACTAGCGAAACGTAATGTATGACACTAAATTAAAAACTGCACGTAAACACAAATGCCTATTAATCACCTCATTAACCATTTGGTAATTGGAGTTTAAATGATCACACTGAAACAGATATTTTAGAGTGTTAAATTTTGAATATTTTGGGGATTTTGAGGTTTCCTGGATGAACCTAAAAGGAATCATAATTGCCCTCATAAGAAATAATGGAAATAATTTCCCGATATCCGAGTTTGCGGTTTTCAGGCTATTTCTAGAAACCCATTACACTCCAATACCAGGGTATAGGTGTACATTAGAATTGCTTATCCAAGGATTAAGACTTACAACCTAGAGAATTAGACATCCAGCGTCCACTAATCGGAGTCTCATCAGGACTGGCCGAGAGCCACCGACACATCAGAAGCGATCGACAAGGAGGAATGGATGTTAATAGTAAAGTACGTCATACGCTTTGCTTTTCTAACAGGCCCTTACATCTAATAAATCAAAGGTTACCACCATTACAGGAAGTCTAAGTGTGAGAAATTGTAACAAACTGTGGTAAAATATCTAAATATGGATCTCAAAACATCATAATCTCATATCCTTATAATTTCACACCATTCTACATTTAATTTCCTGCTTTTTCTCCTTTCAGGCTTACAACCCAACCAATTAGCATTAAACTAATTCATGACATGAATATTGCCCATTTGATATAAAGCCTAATTTGACTTACCTCAGACAGAATGGTGGTGTTCAGCATTCAGTGTTTGCTTTTTATTTAAATCACCATTCTCTCATGAAACAAATAACACAAAACCATCACGTTGCTCAATTACATGGTGCACTGCTGTCATGAAACGCATTTGAAGGAATAAGCATGTGTATCTCTGACTCAAAATAATATACTTAAGAGCACGTGCATTTTAAATAAAAAGTTTTCACAACTAACTGGCAATTCAGAAAGACCATTTGTTTTGTGTGGATGACTTGCGATGCCATTACGAAGGAATTATGGCCATCCTGTGTGTCATTTCTAGACCCCAGTTATCACTTCACAGTACTGCGCAATCGCTTCAAAGATCCGGCCAACGCAAAAAGAAAAAAGCTAGGTTACATGTTTCATGCTAGCAATCAAATACGACCCTATTTTCATTCAGTCAGTGACTTAATGCATTATTTTGTTTATGACGCAAAGCTCACATCCTGTGCTAATCTTGGAAAAAATATTTCCAGTTTTACATCTTAAGTAAAATTAAATTTCTCTACTGCCATTTCTGTATTGATAAATGGATTTGATTAAACAGTGTTTGTTCAACTGGTGATAAAATTTAGTGATAAATTCCATAGGAGAGTTACAAATGGAATTCATCGTTTGTTCACTTTGACAGTTCATTTAGTTTAAAAAATAAGGTACCAAAAAAAAAAAAGCGAGACAAAGGAATGGAAATGCAAAGCAACCTAGAGCAGACAATCCATCCGTCTGTGTGAGCAAAGCACTACATTCCTGTCCTGTGAGGGGAGTCATTGAGGTGAGCCAATTAAAGCAGGAAAAACCACAGGGAATCGGGCAGAAATGAAACTGTTTCTCGAGCCCCATTACATCTTCACCAGTTACCATGTGGTCAAATGAGCTTCACCTTTAACACACAATCTTTTTTCTGTACTTGACCACCCCTCATGGTTGCCATGATGTAGAATGCTCATTAAAATTATTTTTCTTGCATGTAACCAAGATTAAATAAGTGCAGAGCACTTTTAGAACTTCAGAGTTGCTATTTTACCCACATTTAACCCTGTTTCCTCCCAGTGTAATCCTGTTGGTTCACAATTGATCACTCTTCTTCTTGTTCACCCTATGAGTGAACACCTCTTGTGATGGTGTGCTGCGAGCTCCCTGCTTCTTTTCACCCTACAGGCTTCATCTGGCAATATAACACAGTTCACCAGATTCCACCCATGGAGCTGTAAGCACCCAGCTGCCCGTTACTGTTGATGCGAGCAACGAGGGGGAGGGAATCCATCAGGGAGGGCAATTTGTGTGGCTAGTGAGGTACAGTAGGGATTTGGACCTGTATCATGGCTGTAAGGCGCAAGACACGGAAATTTACCGATGTGCAACATGAAAGCTTTTGCGTGTGTGTGGACGTGAGGCACATTCTGGGTATTATGGGTTTATATTTGTCTCAACAAGCTACAAAAATAGGAATTCAGCTTATATTTTCTTGGTGTTTCCCACATGTTTTAGGCTCAAAACAGAGAAATATACAAACAGACATTTACATAGGTTTCTCCAAAAGTTTGCAATCGTTTTACTGTATATCAAATGCAGCAGAACTGAATGAAAGCAGTGCTGGTATGCAGGCAATCAGATGGTGTTCAGCATCACAGCCTTAAAACCTGAACCCAAAAACACAACAACTTGATGAATGGATCGCGCCTACAACCCAGCCACCCTGCCGAGGTGGAACCAGCAAGCTCCACTGTGAGCATCTAAAATCAGCGCTGCATCATCTTACTAAATCCTCAGTCAAATCAACTGTGCTATGGGGGAAAAAGTGCCCTACATCCTGCAACAGTGTTCACTATTCCAGTCTGGTAACAGCAGTGAAAAATGTTTCAAGCAACTTTTTTTGTGAACAATGACACTTCCTATCAAGGACGCCCTTCGCCACAGCAATGGGGAAGAAGGAAAAAAAAAACCAATAAGACTACAACTCGATTTCATGAGGAACCAAATTCATACTGTGGGCATAATGAGGACCCACATTAAAGTCTAAACCTTGAGACCAGTGAATCTATTCAAATTAAACTCATCTTATTATAGTGAGCAGACTGAAACATCTTTCAGTAGTAATATAGCAAAAAGCTGAAGAAAAACCTCATTTAAAACTAAAATATCAATCAACATTATGAGATGACAATATACGATAGTGTGAAGGACAGATACGCAAGGCTTCTAATTCAAAACACTGTGCCAGTTCTCTCTATAGGAGTGTCATACTTTTCTAAAATTATTGCGCTGTCCAGCCAATGCTTTTATCCAAAGACAATATTTTATCCATTTCTACAGCTGTTTTTTTTTTTTATTTTTTATTTTTTTTTTTACTGTAGCAATTCAGGGTAACTACAGCACATTGCTCAAGTGTGCCTTTCTGGAAGGGTCCTTCTTGAGCATTCAAGTTACAAGCTGCTGTCCTCCTCCACCACGCTATCTGCTTTCCTATTAAACCCCAGCAAAGCGATAATTAATATCATATTGGTTTAATGAACCTGCTGATTTGCATTAGCAGTCTGTGCAGAACATTATCCCAGCCGCTGGGCAACCCTAACCAGCATTCAGAAGGATGCTGAACAGCATAGGATTTCATTTCAGTCACAAGGTCCAACGTGAGAAACGCAGAGCATTCAAGATTATGGGGAGAGGTCTGAAGCCAAAGGGTTTATGAGGATTTTTACAGCTTGTTCAGTACCAGAGAAGCAAATCTGCTCTACTCCCTTCCTCACACTGTCTTCACATACAGGAGCATATCTGGAATCCCTTGTTTGTTGAAACCCTCAGGCTGTTCCTGCACATCTGCTTGTCAAAGGAGTCTTCGTACGGTCTTTCGTTCGTACACTGCTCGCATTCTGTGCAGCACTAAACCCACAAACTGACACAGCCAGGCGTTACGAGGAACGTGTGCGTGGGAACCCAGACACCAGATCCCATAAAGTCACTTCCAGGTCATTTGAAATGATTTAATATGCTCACTGACTCCATTAACATGCAGTCGTCCACTTCCCCTTTGCGGATCAATTCAGGGCCAGTACATTATGTTATTTGAATGTGTGCTTACACTCCCCATATGCCCTTCACAGAAGCCATATGTCCTTTAAATCAGGAAGACTCCAGACATTTCAGCAATTTCTATCTCCTTGCTTACATAGAGGAGGATTCAAAAAGGAAAACTGGAAGGTCATGTTTACTCATTTTCTACCTAAAAGGTTACAGTATGATTCCTGAGCATCAGGGAGCACAGCTTAAAAGAAAAAACATTTCATTTGAAAACGTGGCATTTATCTGCGCTTTGCAACTTCCACAAAAATCTCATCACTCATTCAACATCTTTGGATTTCACATGCGATATGAGTACAATACGGTAATCAGGTACAGGAAATTGCTTACAGGGACAACACAAAATCTCTGGCCACAACGTCAGGTTATTTGCCTTTATGCTGCTTGTAAAGTATGTAACTAGCAAAGCCGCAGTACATTAAAGAGGGCTTTGGGCGTCTGCTGTGCTCATCTTAAATCAGCCAACGTATCGGTGCGTCATACTGCATCCGTTTCGCAGGTGGCCATCGCCATAGGCGCCCCCTACAGGTTTGTCACCAGCAAGTGATGCTCTGCTTCTGCAGCCAGGACTGGCTTTACTACACAGCAATGTGTCCTTGATCATATACAAAAATGGCAGCTGAGCAGATTTTTTTCTACAAAGTCAACATGCCAACACTTAGAAGCATCACCCTGAAAGTGCAAACTTGGCTCTAAAGCAAATACCTAATTTTATTAATATTTAAGGGTGGTTTATGAGAACGCTAAACAGTACATTTCGATAAAGCTGGTGCATTCAATAAGTTCCAAGACTGGCTGTTGTGTAGCACTGAACTCTACGACTATATCGCGAATAAGGAAATAAATTCATGGAAACCCTTTGCTGCAAAATTTGTAGAACAAGGCACAAAACTCAGAGTATTGAAAAAAAACTGTAAAATTGGTGCAGCTATGTAGCATGCAGATCCATAAGGTACACAAGTCGCTTGAAGAGACACCCACCTTTTTACAGCATCCTGCTTCTGGGTGTCTATACTGTCCCACCATTTGGAAAAGTAGGAGATCTCTGACCAAATCATCTTCCTCCGCTCGTCCTCGTGCAGTTTCACCACCATGTTGTTCAGGATGTGTTGTGTCTGGTCCCTATAGTAGTCATCAAATGTCTTCAGCCACCCTTAAATACAAGCAAACATTTAAGATGAATATGTATTGCCATCTAAAACATAATTCATTGTTATTCCTTCTGTTTTTATTGTTTATATAGCCGACACACTTGCCCAAGACATCTGCATTAAGAAATAAACATGATTACAGGTACATTTTCAAGCGTAGTTAGGATAAAACCAAAGGATTAAAGATACAGATGACATATCCTTATATTGAAAAACTAATAACATTAAAAAAATTCTATTTAGTAAATCAGGCAATGTCTGCACTTGCATTATCAAAAGGATGCCTGTGTCTTTTGCTGAGCATTTGTGCTGCCCAGGTGTTAAATGTAGTCATTTCAAAGAGACACCGGCTCATATAGGTCATACGCTTGTAGAAAAAGGCTTGAATAAAAAACTCTGGACAAAAGGAATCTGTATGAAAGACAAGTTATTAAATGAAAACTACTGCAAAATATAACAAAGTCAGTACAACCATATACTTTTTTAATATCATATTCATCCATCCAGCTATCTTTTTTTTTGTTCCCGGTGAGGGCCACAACAGCCCAGAATCACTGGGTACCCAGGACGGGAGATCATTCCACTGGATGGTAGCCACACACACAGACCATTAACCTGAAATGCATGTCTTTGGATGGAACAACCCAGTCACTTCCTAAAATCATATTCAGTCTTATTAAAATTTAACCTTTAAAAACGTATTGTTCAAAAAAATTTGCAATTTTGTCAATCATTAATTGCACAGCACAATTTTAAGGCCATTTCTCATGGCAAAATAGAATACTACAAACCCCAAAGTACTCATAAAAATTACAGGAGCACAAAACCTCATACCTTTATTTAAAAAAAAAAAAAGTTTCTGAACCAGTTACAGAGGAAGTGAAATTGAGAGAGCGCCGGAGTCTCAGGCAGTGCACATTTCCTGTGCAGAATAAGTCCTAATTCCACTGAAAATGTCATTTTGCGTGAACCCGCGTAGAAACGGGCCAAAGGGTCATACAGCTAGAGCGCTAGACACCCGAGGAGAAGGGTGTTGTCTTCCTGAACCTTACTTGCTCTCTGCAGAGGACCTCAGGAAGGAGAGGTGCTGAAGATGACCCACATGAAATAATTCAATCAGACTAATCCCCCGTTTGGCAGACTTTACACCCAATTCAGAAATTGTGAACTGAAAGTGTAAGGAGTCCTGCATATTTAGGCAACATTTGGGTAATCAATCTGTACGTCAAGTTCTTCAGGGCAACAGACATGCTTAAAATACCCACAGTACAAGTTTTGCAATTGTACTGCGATGGACTTTTGGACCCTGCTGCACAGTATAGTTCCAGGATAGGCTCTGGGACAGTGACACTACGTCTTACGCAAGTGCTTAGTGAAAACAAGTTGACGGATGGCTACAAATATTATATATAATAAATATAAAATGGTCAGATAAATTTTATATAACATTTTTCTAAACTAAACAGATTTGGTGTCTATACAGAGTATATTATTAAAAAGGAATACAGACATTAAATCAAATACTTGTATTTTTAACATTTGATTTCATTGTACAAGCTCTTGTCATAGGCAGTCACGATGACACGTACAAATATGAATTTGAGTGGAAAAAAACAAGGCTGTCCTCTATCTTGCTAAACTGCAGTGCCAGCAAAACACATAAAAGTCCCAGGTCTAGAGATTCAGGCATGTGACGTCAGTGGCTCAGCCTGCCACCATCAGCATGCTTTGCCTGAGGTGGGGGAGTGTAACCTCTGCCCCTTGTGGAGATGGTGTAATCCCGGTGTTACAAATTTGTTGAAGCAAACAAAATATCCAGAGAACAATGGAGCGGGTGTTTAGCATGAAGTGAATAAAGTCTGACTACAATTATTTAAACTTTCATTACTGTTCAGAACTCTCATAGCCAACTCAGATATTCTCTTTCACACAAGGCAGCAGAACAATGATTCAAGGAAATATATTAAATATTAAAACAACTAAAACAACTTTTTAATTTAACATGAACTGGTTAAACTTTTTGGTTCATAGTTAATGCCATGGTGGGCCCCACTGGTTCCTTTATCTCTTTGGCTCACCTTGGTTGATCAATGACCGGAGACAGTCATGGTTTGCATCTAACCATTTCATAAAATCTTTTGTGAGAAAGATCAAGAGTTCAGAGGATGGACAAAAGTCAGATTTGTTCAGAGAATTCAAGGTCATTCTTGATCCACTGAAAAAAAAAACCCTGATTTTCACCTTAGAGCTATTAAATCTGAAAAAGAAACTGTTTTAGGGTATTAACCTTCCCATACTTGTTTCATGTTCAACACAGGAAAGAGTTGGACGGCTTACAGATGTTCAACAATTTTCCATGTTGCTATAAAAACAGAAAGAGTATCCAACATCTGCTTCAATTCTATTTACTTCTTTGAAAGTTCATGAACAAAACACAGTAGAGCTCCTACAACGAAAGGTGGGGAAAATAACAGCAATCATAAATCGCCTTGCTATTGAGTGAGGTCCTTAGAGATCGAACTGTAATATCTGGACAACAGCCTTGCTGTCGAAGTTCAAATATTTTTAATACTTTCACAGACCTTTAGCCTGAGCAAACTGCACAAGCTGTTTGCTTTATGCTTTTAACCGAAGTAAATGATCGATATTTCTGTACAAGCCACACACATACACCCACACACTTACATCAAAACTGAATGATCATTAAAATACTGCATTATAACAACAGTTTTCCATTATTTAAAGTAAACACGCCTGCAGTAGTTCCGTTTGAGTTAGTTGTCAGTTAATTAGCAATTTTGAGCAAAAGGTTCATGTTAAAATTTCCAAAACTTATTCCCATACTTGTTATTCAGGAAGAACGTAGCCTTTGGCTAAGGTAATAGTTAAATGTTTAATTTATGTCATTGCAATAGCTAATAATAAAAATAAACAGCTTTCATGCAGAAAGAGAAACTGATATAGGCATGGTTTAAAAAAAAACCCTCAACCTTGAATTTTGTTTAGGTTGACAAAGCAAAAAAAATTTAAGTAACTTTAGGTCTTTGAATTCTAGATTAAGTAAACATATTGTGCAATTCTGCTTACAAAGCCTAGGGTTAGGAGAGCGGGGGGGGGGGGGGGTATT